>JAUJYV010001216.1:0-20347 GCA_033995625.1 Ophyiulus pilosus
TTGACAATTTGGCCCTAATAAATGGCTGCCCAGATTAACCGGTGTCCAGATAAAGCGGAATCCACTGTATTTGAAATCACAGCCTTATTTGATTTAAAAAAGGTTAAATATTTTTTTATACACCGATTGTATGATGTTGAATATTATCAATATTTTCCTTATAAATACTTAAGCAATTACTGTATTTTGAAACCGCGTTCATTAGCACTATATAGTTTTCCTTAAGGGAATTGACATCAAAAATTTTAATTTTTCATGATACTATAACGTTTTGCATTATATTATATACAGACTGATATGTAACTGGATGCCATATAAAGTATATAAACACGGCAGTTTAAGCCAATATAATAGGAAACAAGAACCGGTTTATATAAAAACTGTTATAAGATTTGAGGGAAAATCCAACCTTCCCCTCCCGTCTTTTCAGAGTTTAGCTCAGACTTAGCTCTGTCACGCTAAAATGGGAACTGCTTGAGCGGCCAGACTTAAGTTTCGAAAAGGGTGAAATGATTAGGTTTTATAGACAGACCCCTTAGGGCCTTACAAGTATATATGTGTTTACTTTTAAACTCTAGATCTGCCTAGATTTAAATTGTTCGGTTTCTTCTTCTCTTTAATTCTAGATTAAGAACCACAGCGATATGCAGGTAAGATTAAATGCATCGAATACTATATTCATCCAATCTCAAGCGGTCACTGTTTGTGTGAGCCATTCGAAATGTTATGGCGATGTTTCATTGTGCTCACAATTGATGTTTACCATTTTAAAAATCGTAAACAGATTTTACGTGTCCATAGATATACTGCATGAACATGTGTATATTATCAATAATTTTAACTATAAAAAAGTTGTATACACGAATAACAAAACGTTAATGTTTTGAATTAAAGCAATGACGATTTAATCTAATTAGAATTCAGATCATTTATTCGGTAATAATATGTTAAGAATAAATATTTTACATTCTATAAGCAATATAACAACCTCATAACATTTGGAGTCATGAAACTCACCATATTAAGTCAGCATTAATTTAGAAAAATTATAACGGAGGGGGTCCACTGAATATAACCACACCTTAAATATATCTAAACCCTGCGCCTCGAGACAAAATTGCCATGAGGACAATTATAAGTTTCCTTTTAAACTCAATTACACCTATTGCTTTATAATAAATATCAAGATTTTTCATGATGTTAAATCAAAGATTCGTCCATTTAAATTTCTTATTGTCGAATAAAACTGATCTAAAGACATTCAAAATATATACCCAATTATTGCACGGCTATATTCTCTCAAATTTACAAAATCCCAGTTGAGTTAAACAAAGATCTGGAGACACAATATATTCGATTGTATATATAGTTGTATTACATGGTCTCGTAAATAAATATGGGAAATATGATTGAAATTTCAAATGATTGCCAGATGTTTAACGAATCGTCAAAGAAGATCTGAACTTTTGAAGGAAATGTTATATGAACTGATTTGGTACATAACAAACTATAAAACAAGATCACGATAAATGTGATGTTGAAGATGCATGGTGTTGAGTATGATGAACTCACGATTAAAATTATATCAATCAGCTAAAGCCAATTTAAAAATAATGCAATATTTTTATGAGAACGATAATGAAGAAAAATAAAGAATTAGAATATAGAATTATTTAATATGTAATTTTTGAATAACTTAATATAGAGATAAGGGGATAAGGTTGAGCAACGCATGCAAAAACAGCATAGGTCGGGTATAGAAGAAGGATCCACCCTGCAGTTCCATGCATAGGGGACTGCATAGAGGCCCTTTATAAAAAACTGAAAAGGGATCAGTGACTATAAGTGGTGTTAAAAAAACAACAAAAAAAAACGATGCTACCCTAACCTGGGGTTATATAATATCGCCTTGTGTGGAGAAATTGGAGGTGTAAAGTGCACGCATATGTGAATGAATTGAAAAGCTTACCCTGATATATAGGAGTTAACAGGGAAATGTTATGCTCTATACGTTTCAGCCAACCGAATAAAGGGCCCTTTGCGTTTAGGCCTATATTAACCACTTGCAATGTATAAGATACAGTACAGTCGATTCCGCTTAATCTGGACACATCCGGCGGAGGCGTTTTGCCCCGATTAGGCGGCTGCCCAGAATATGCGAAGTTCAAAAACATTACTGTCCGGATTTTGTTCTTGACAATTCGGCCCTAATAAATGGCTGCCCAGATTAACCAGTGTCCAGATAAAGCGGAATCGACTGTATATACTCGCATTGGGTTCTATATGATAGCACCATAAAAATTGTTATTATTATTATACGTATCCGCATATACATTCCATGGCATGTGATGAAAGGGGCATCTTAAACGTGTATAACACAAGTATACAAATAAAACGGTCGTATATATGCTCCAAGGATCACACCAATGTACACACACACAACACAACATGTACAATTATACCTCATACAGTGTATTATAGTAGGTTAATGGGTCGAGCGCGTAGATTATTCAGTGTATAACCTTGGTATAGGCCTATATGTTAAGGCCCTTTGTGAATACAAACTATATATACACTATTTACAGATAATTAACTACATGTGAAATGATGCAAGTTCCCGAATAGACCTTGCTGTCTCATGTTGTATGCGAAAACGTATTTTATGGTCCTATAAAATATAGGCCCCGATAAGGCCTAAGGCTATGGGACCCGTATTGCATTTATCGATTTTAAATTGCCGAGCATACATTATGAAGCAAAAATTATATTATAATGTTGAAATCGTTTTGCGGATGAAAACTAGTTAACAAAATTAATGTTTAATTGACCAATGCATGGTTTGTGACTTATTGCTGGGCTTCATTATAGTCTCATTGTCGTTCACATATATAAATATAATTGTCATGAAAATTCCATGCAAAGTAATACATGAAATTTTATATACCAAAGGTCTCCGAAATCGCTTCAAAAACTTAGATGACAAAAATAATGAATACACAGACATCATGTATAAATCTTATCCCTGCTAATTAATACATTGATTTTTAAGAATTGATTTTATGCACGTCATCGATCCCCATGCTTAATTGCCAACAATATGAAATGTATACACAGAAGTATATCTTTTAACCTGCATGAGACATATATAACGATTATTTTATTTTATGACCTTTTTATTGCATGGCTCGACTAAGACTTTTTCAACCATTTTATTTATTTTATCCACGATAATAAGAATCAAATTTCCATGCCAATCGTTATATCAAGTTATACAGTATAATAGCCGACTGTACCAAATTCCTATATATCTGAATTATATAATCTTACATTATCGTGTGTATCTACAAAACGGCTGAACATTTTTAATTCGTTGATTAAAATAGCTGTTGAAATATTTTTGATTTAGCATTAAAACATATTGATGCATGAACACTGATACTACAAACTATATGCATACAAGTTTTTTCTATTACAGTTATCCTGCATGTTTTAAAATTATTTTAATTGATCATTATATACTTGCATGCAATGCATACCAACCGGAGTTCGGTATACATGTGCAGAATATAATTTGAACAACCTCGCGCAATTTTTCGTTTTTTAAATACTATTTGATACTGGTATAAACGTACACACACATTCACATCTTCGTCGATTTATGAATTTAAAATCTAACCAACTGGCAAGTTGCACAAAATTCTTATTTTTCTAATCGACGCGTTGGTGAAAAAACTGATTTTTAATACTACGCTTTTAATCACCTCATAGACACAAAATAGGAATTTATTTAATGTTTATTTTTTAAACAATTAATTGTTTAGCTATAGCAGTTGTAGGTTGAGATAAAACATGACTTTATCAGCCAGTTTTTATTAATACAACATTCCAATCCGATATCCTAGTTTTAATTTTCAACCAAGAACATAAAGCGGATGGAAATCTCCTCATTAAAAACACAGCATCATATGCAACGCCAGTGTCAAATGTGGAAAAACAAATCGGCCCTTAAACCCATCAAATATCGATTTAAACGCAACGCGTTGTATTTCATCGACATCAAGTCGCAAAAATAGGCCTATTTTCCAAGTTCGACGGGTCCATGCGCAAGAGGCGAAGGCGGCATTAAAAACACTGTTAGCAAAAGCGCCGTGTCATAAAAACGCCTCCCCCTTGCGCTGCAACCCAGGGGGAAAAGCCATGGAAAAGGATGCTGAATTGCAAGTTGGATAGGATAGCGATGGAGGGAAAGGGAAGCTGTGAGTGGACTGATGCTCACAAAATCCAAGTGACGTTTTTACATATATTATGCATAATGTGGGATGCGTAGAAATACGACGCAAACGTCAGTGCTTCCATTGCTATAACGTTTACAAAAACGTGTCCCAATTGCCCACATTCAATTTAGGTATCCGTTTATCCAAAACGTTACCCCTTTATACCCTTGATAAACGTTGAGAATAAACTGTGCCTAGATTACAGCTTACAACAACAAAAAATCCACAAAATAGATGCCATAAGTTGACTCACTTCCCTGGGGGTGGTGAAACTTTTTTTCTTGGGGTAAACGTCGGATTAACAAAAAAAACCAACAATGTTTATTCCTCGTTCTATATAAACCACCACGTACCAAACATAAGTCTACATTAGAACTTTAACCGTTGTAAATGGTTTTTTTTCTGGCTTACCTGTTGCTGGCACTGGCAGTAAGTTTCCAATTAACTTCCAGAAGCTAGGTGTGTTGTTCGCGGGTGCAGCTAGGTTGAGATGACAACAAGGACGGTGTTTAGTTCCACACGCGTTGGTCAAGGGTCGTAGCGGTCACTATCACGTGCGTAAGGGCCACCCACGTGCCCGTGTATAGTCGTAGCAACAACAAAAAAACGCGGGACCCGTGCTAAGAATGGACGATGGCGTTGGCAGTGGAGGCCAATGGGTTAGTGGGATGGTGGAGGCCCCGTGACCAGAGGCTCCCCAAGCCCCAGCCCGTCCAGCGACATTCCGAGTTGCGAATGGAGGCGAAGTCAACAACAACAACAAACAACAAACAAGGAAGAAGGGGAGGCAGGCTGCAGCAGACGGTGGTGCACGGTTTGAGCTGGTGCATGGACGAAAAGGGTTGCTCGTCGTCTGTCCATTACATCCGGGCAACCGTGCGCTGATAATAGGATGCTGCGATAGCTATACTTCTTCCCGATATGCCAGCAGTTGGAGGCGCGATTTGGGGTGAATTTTATACAGGGTTGCACTACAAACCTTTAGCGCGAATTAACTTTCGTCGAGTTATTCTACTTTTTCTACACTCTAAACCCTGCATCAACCTGCCCAACTTGTAGAGATGCTTTTTTTAGAACATTGGTCTGCCACGCGACTCGAGTGTCAGCGCCTTCTAACGGCAGCCAAAGGAAATTGAACTGCATTCGTGATACTGTGTATTCTACACCTGTCGTACTGAGGATTTTTCATCCAAAAAGTTTCTGTTAAATGTTGGGATATAGTAGTTAACAGAACTACAGTATCTTAATCTTCTAAAATTGCCATTTTCATGTGGCTATATATATGCATTTATGATGAATATTCATAAACACTGTCTAGCTGTATACATTAAAAGCAGTGTTTCGAACGTTTTTCTCCAGGTATTTAGATTACCTTGACATTCTGGTTTAATAAAATCGAAACATAGAATACTTGCATTGCTTCAGAAAGTCAATATTGCACTTTTACGCCAGTTCCTTTGCATCACTTCATCTGTTGATTTGGAGTTATATGTTCTTTTTTTTTAAACCTGTAACCACTGCCTAGAAACAAAGGCGCTCTTGCTAATTACCCATCTAGCGACTGTTGCGCCAGAGTGGCTTGTATATACATATAAACTCGGATTAAATAAATCAATCACTTGCTGGTAAAGCATCAACTTGTTACCTGCCCAAAATTTAGTAGGTCCCACTATAATTTCCATTTTGTACATTTTTAACTAGTGTAGAAACATAACTCGCTAATACTGAAAAAAAACAGTCTTTAAACCGCCTCTCCTGCTTAACGGGGGGTTCAGGCAATGAAATTGCTACTAAACATTATCAGCAGACACCTGTACATACAATACAAATTGCATATATAGATACAATTCTGCTGTACTTTGAGCAACAAAAATTTGGAACGACATTGGACACTTCATTCAGAAATTATTTTAAAAAAATTAAGGATTCAAAATGTGAATTTGCTAATTACTAATCAAGAGCAAATAAATAAATATCCATTAAATATTTTACTCTGGACAATTAATTCAGAAATCAATTAATAATTCGACGTGTATTTTATTAATAGTATTATTTTATAATACAATTAATTAACGAGTTCTCTCCCCCTTAACCAACCCTGGTCTCAATCAGGATGACTAAGAGGGCCAGACTATGTAGTGTATCAATTTGAAATTAAATCAGAAAAATGCGATTTTCAGTTAATTTTTAGATAAAATTCGAGTTATTTGGACCACTGGATGTTAGTACCGAATACCCTGCCTTAAGATACGGTTAATAGAACTAACCAGCCACATAACAGGGTCCACATTTCATTGCCTTCAATGTGGTCCCATTATAAGAAATGCACCGTATTTTCATTTGCGTGCAAATGTTTCAACTAAAATTATACTTACTTTGCTTTCGACTAAAAAGAAGTACAAGTATTAACTGCTGCTAAAAAACTAATAGCCTTCATTTCGTTTTTATCAATCTTTGGCTCGTGCGTGCAGATTTTTGAATGTGTCTCTTGCACGCTTATAACCACAGGTGTTGAGGGAAAAAACGTTTTTCAATGGCCTGACCCCACATGTCGAATCCATATATCTGACCTCCATTTTTAAATATGAATAAGCTTTTTTGTGTGCTCACATGGGGAGACTTGACAATAAAAAAAAACGACGGTACAGGTGGAGGACCACCCCCATTATTAAAACGCAACGATACGAGCTCTTATATTCACCCTGATCCTAAAGCATATGAGCAAACCTAGGTTACCAATACTATCTATAACTGAAACGTTTGGTATTGTATGTCAGCCTCGTGGGGATATACTGTATTTCATCAATTATAAGACGCCATCGATTGTAAGATGCACTTTAATTGCAGTGTACCATCAGAAGAAGAAAAGCTTTGGTTCTAAGAAAAAACAAATTTCTTAGAATATATCTTCTATAAATTATCATATAGCAACAACAACATGGAACACACTAAATGGAAATAATGTACAGGTGGGGAAGAAACTTTCAGGATCCAGATATAAGTTTTTTGGTCACATGCATGTATACAGACTTAACGATGTTTCCAAGTTGCTAGATATAATTCGACGATTATCACCTTTACCATATAAATAAACATAGCTTAAGACATTCCCATGATTCTAAGACGCACCCAGTTTTTACAGATATTTTTATGGGGAAAGCAGTACTTCGTATAATTAATGAAATATGGTATTATTTTTATACCACAACCACTAAAATAACTTCTATTTTATTAAGATTCAAGCAGCCAAGCCACAAAGGAGGTGTTTTTTGGGGGGTTACTAGGCATAAGATTCAAGGCCCGATTTTGTACAAAATAAAAAAACTAGCAGTTTAATTACTTTTACAACTATGCGAAACTACAATAACATAGTATACTACTTCCTATTGCCAGGAGGATAACGTTATCAACAAGCCATTGTATATAATTTTGTTTTAAAAATCCATTTCGGCGCACCTTTAATAGGCATTCGAATTGTAAACGCGGGATGTAACTTAATTCATCCGTATGGTTATTGGTTAGTAGTTCGATTTTAATAATTTAAGCCTTTGAGCTTGCCCACGTTGCTTTCGTAAAAGTGGCTGCCCTAATACATGTCATTTCTTTCGGACCGTATGCTCGTGTAATTTCGTACCAAATTAACCGATTCTAATCCCAACCTGTCTAGACGAGTCACCCAATTCCTACCATTGCTAATTCCTCAATCATTGAACCCAACCTCGTTGATGTCATTTTGAGCCACATTAACCGAAAACTGCAACCGCAATTTATTGGAGAAATTAATATATTCAATTCCCTGTTGAAAATTCAATCTTAGGCTTATACTTTCCCACGTGATACAGCATATGGAAATGCTTAGCCTAAAACATTTTAAGGTCCAAAATTTAGTGAAAATCAAAGTAATCGATCGCACGAGCGTATGTGTCCTGATGGGAAATAAACGTAGGCTAAAACCACGCTGAAATAAATTTAATTTAACATAAAAGTCCATCGGATTCGTTCGTTTCAGAAGGGAATTCCTCCTACTGAAGGATAGATAAGCTAATCGTGTTATACCGCCAGTTGCATACTTTTCTACATTTAGTCTAAAATTAATGGCCCGCTGATTAAAGATAACTACCATTAAATATGTTTAATTGGTAATAACCAGAATTTGGTACAAAACCTTTATAAAAAATTCAAAAACTAAATTACTAGAGACCGTGAATACCTATTTCAATGCGATTTGCAGAAACTAATTTTGTTTTCAACGAATATCTAAAGTTTATTCATCCTATGATTTATCTGGCTTCACATAGAATAAATGCATACAATGAGGTATTGGCGTAGCGACTGTTAGTAATCCTAGTTTGAAAATGTTATGGCTTCATTTTAAAAGAAAATTTTAATTTTAATGAAAACCTTGAATTACCGAAATTACCGTATTTCATGGATTGTATGACTCACTTTTTTCTCCATAGAAACATATTTTTGTCAGCTAAATATTTTCCGTATATCTTTCCGAATATTATACATAAAAGTTAAATTTCCTTCCTCGTGTGTACATTCTTTAGATTCAGCGTCTCCATAGTGTTGTTGTTGCTAGTAAATTGAAAAGATGCAAACTAAAGAAATTAAAACTTCTACAATTTTGGATATTAAGATTATTGGTACATATAGAGGTCTTTATATAGAAATCAATATCAGATCTAGAAAAACTAATGCAGTTTCCATATACATATATGCTTGTTCGATTACTTAGATTTAGATCGGGACCGTCAACATTCACGCATTATCTGTGTAATATTTACCATTTTTGCCCATACAAACTACATGTCAGCATCAACAGTATAAGATAAGGGGAATTCCTTTTCAATACCTGTTTAGATCCAGGTGTCAATGCACGTAGATCGACTATTGTATTAACTGGTCCACCTTTCTAGGTCATGGTTCACTCCCAGGTTCGTTGTCAGGTTGAATTCGTATTGGGTTTGAATGTGGAACCTTGAAAACTTTGAAAGGCCTCATTATGAATCACTACACTATGACATACCCTACACAATTTCATGTTAGTGAGCATAGTGGCCCTATAGTCCCAATGGTTGGGTAGCTTTGAACTCCAGCTAAGGTTGGGTGCTTACGATGCCCAGATCACGATTAAATTTATCCCACAATCAACATGATAGGGTGACGAAAACGATAAGTTAATAAGCATTTTGAGTTAAGTGGCGAAATGGGCTTTTAGGCCTTGTTGGAATTTCAGAGCTATGTCCATGATGTTCCGTTTGTGCCTACCCAATGTTGGTTGATTAATTGGTTGGTGAGAAGGCGGCCATCAATCGCCGAGTGAGTGTTCAGATATTCCTCCGCATTAAAGGGGGGGGGAGGGGAGATGCAAGAAAGGCCCCCCTCCTTTAGAAATGCGGCGTAACTTTGAGCACGTACCCCCTAGCATTTTACAGAAAATATAATGTCTAGTAAATTAAACATGATGAACACGAGGAGTGAAGATTTAGACAACTTTAATGAGGTGAAAATCGACGCGCAAGGGGTTTGAAGAGTCTTGTTATAGGAAAGGAGCGAAGGGGGGGAGACGGGGGTGCCGAGCAGAGATTTAAATTGGAGGGTGGTAGTTAATATGGCTCCATCAAATCATACAACAAAATTTCCTCACATCTTAAATTTGTACTTATACCTTACTTATGCACAAGTGCACTTAAATGTCGACGAGCGTATCTGCTAAAGCTTTTACGCCAAGACGAGGAAGGCAAATACGGACCAAATGACTGCGCAAAAACGATATTATTGCGCAAAATAATGCTCGAAATTTGCGACTAATTAGCGCAGAAACGTGAATTTCTTTCTAAGGGATTAACCCGGCCTTCGCAACAAGAAACCCGCCAATTCCCAGGCTAGTGCCGCCAATGCGCATTTATTCATTGCTAGAATAATCGTTAAAATAATCATTCTCGGATTCATTATTTTAGTAATGGACAAGGACGTAAAATGATGATCATAATAATAATAATGGAGCAGCATTTACTTTTATTTCGACATCTGTTCGTTGTAAACCAAACTAATATAGAAATCCAATGGCGAAGAGATGAGCCCAACACTTCGGATGTAGACACGTACAAATTTGCTGTAAATGGGAATTGTAGAACGATAAGGTAGAAGGAAGCATATGAAGCACCTATAGTACCAACATTTACAAAAATCTTTATATTATAAATTTCACTCAATTTCATTTTTTTCTGTTTGTTTTTGTGTATGTATATGAATTTTAAATATTTTGACTGAAGAAATTCAAAATACAGGAACATTAATGAAGTTGTTTTTTTGAAAATATACAATATATCTATAACTGAAAAGATTTTTATCTTGGTGAACATAGGCTGCCATAATTGACCATTGCACCATTTATCATTTATCAATATCAAAACCAAAAAAAAAGTTATTTTACCCTTTCAAATGAAATTTTTCATATCGCCATAATTTATGACAACATCAGTTGTGATAGTTTGAATCAATAATTACATGTTAAAATATTGTTCTTGTTCGAAAAACATGTGCTGAATTGGTTGAGTTTTACGAACTTTTTCTATTTGCATAAAGTTTGAGAAAATTAGTGTCAAAACATAACGGTCTGGCCTTTAGAAGCTAGAACAAGCAAAAGCATATTTTATATGAAGACAAATGGAAATTGAACAAAATTGTTTATTGGTAAATGTGACAATCTTGAGACTACAATAGTCTTCATCAATGAAAGGTCGCAATTTGAAGGAGGAAAAAAAAGAGAACCCTAAAAACTAGGAGATACATAAAAAGGTGATGATTTAATTTGTTCTCCGTCATTTTCTGGGTGAAGTTACTGGAGCAAAACGAAATTCAGTCGCCAATTATATAATGTTTATATAAGTAAAGTTTTCATTGTCACGTATCAGATTCTGGTAGTGTGAGGGTGGAACAACAGTCAAAATAATCCCATTACTAAAAAATTAGATAAACTGTGTCCCCATACACTCACCCCAACAATCTTTTTTTTTATGAATCGCCTCCACCTTCAATCAATTTAAATAATTGAAAGGAAAACTTTCACTGAAATCCATCTTCATCATCATCAGCCATTTCCTTGGCAAGTTCCAGATCTTGCTGTTCTCGCTCTCGTCGCTCCTGAAAAACAAACGGAAATTTGGTATTTACGGCTTTGTTTTGAATGTTTGAACAGTTCAACTTTGAAACAGAATGATACATGAATAAACAGTACAATGATATTGAGGGCAGCACAAATTGGTGTACTATAGTTTGCCTCAATAATGCATAAGCGATGGGGCTGGAACAACCAATGACGTTTTGGAATAAACATCAACAAGTATTCATAGTTCTCACATTGGAGATCCACAATATTTTCTATATTTTATGGATTCAAAACTCATTATACGAAAACGTCCATATCTTCTGAGACGTAAAAAACTGCAGATGTTGAATTCCAGTGTGAGGCGAATTTTAATTTCCCAAATCGAAATCGCTGTCAGTCAGAGCCACTGCTTTTATGACATTCGTCGCGCATCACAATTGTTTCTATTGTTAATTAGACCGACATAAGACGACTTTGAAGAGAGAAAAGGATTACGGGCGATCACGTGACTTATCAATTTAAACCTGAGTCAAATTGCCGAGGAAATAGTTTTTGACAGCGAACAAGAGACTCACTCAGTCGAAGAGGTGGAGGAGGAGCTGCTTTGCCGGAGAAATAAAAAACTACAAATTATTATGCATTTCGCTTATTTGTCGCAAAATCCAGCGCTTGCAACCCATTTCATTAAAGGGGCTAGCGTAATGCTGAACCTAGCTAAAGCAATGCAGCTGCTAATCAACAATGTGCTTAGATGGAAACTAATGGTAGAACCAACTTTTCTAGACAAACTTCTGCACACACAGAACATGCAGAAGTGTATTTTTTCCGTTGGTTTTATTCCAAAAGTTTGCAAATATTTGAGTGCATTTCTCTAATTAAGAATATTATTAAATATCGCTGAAGTGGATAAAGAATAAAGTGAAACTAGTGAATAAAGAATTCGTGTAGAATGTATATAAATAACTAGCTTCAAATAATAGAGAGATTGAGCCAGCCAACGCCTTAACGTTAACCTTCACGTTAGACGTGTGAGGGGAGGAGCCACGGACTGAACTACCCAATGAACTAACTGAACGTCATGAGTGCGCATGCGTGGTTCTTCCCTTCCTGCCTCTAACGTTAAGGCGTTGGCTGGCTCAAACTCTCTAATAACTATACATATAACGTCTACACCAGCTTTACATGGAAAGTTTAATTATTATTCGTTTTAAAGAATAATCAAGGTAATACACGTAAAATTCACTCTTAAGCAAACCCTTACATGAAGACTTCCTATTTGGTATAATCATGATAAGAACCCACACTTTGAAGCACAAGATTCCAGCTACTTATTTGAAACCTTGCAACGATCACGTGCAAGGATCTTAGGGTCAACTTTGTGCAATCTTCCAACGAGTCTTTGCGAATAAGTCCAGAGTGCATTTTCCTGTTCTTCAGTTTTTAACGGCGTATGAAATCCTATCTCTTGCAAGCTGACTTTTTGCAAAGAGGTGGTAACCGAGCCGTCCCCAACCAATAACAACGCGGCGACGCAGTCCCTAGACTCCCAGAGTTCTGGTAATCTTCTATAAGCTTATGAAAGTAGCGCGATGCTCGTTTCTCAAAAAAATGTCAATTGCATTAATTTCAGCCTAATTGTAATGTAAATTTTATTCCGCAAATATCGTTCATTATTTATAGCACGTTAATCCAGCGCATGAAGTTTTTCCTGTGGGGGGGATCGAATCCCCCTGCGCGCACCACCGATCTGGGTGTGTATGGCCGCCTCGTTCCTCATCAAGATCAAATTGTGATTAAATGACACGAGAGCCTCTCGGATAAGGAGCTAACGGTGCCATAAACTAGCAGGCTACGGGGATAAAATTTAAGGTAGAACCCAGCCTCCTCCTCGTTCATTGTAATGCCTCATCCTTCCCCATCCCATATAATTACCCCATGGCCCCCCCAGCTCACACCAATGCGCGTCATTGCCGTTCGATGCACCACCGTGGCTTCTCTCAAGACAGACACCATCAGCCCCCACAAAAACGGGGCATTTGCATAATGAAAAGCATTAATGATGTTTTAATGGCATGCAAAATGAAATTGTTTGCGAGGATTTTGCCTGTGCTTCGGCATGGACCGGCTATTGATTTCTAGCAGGCTCACTGAGGCGGCCCCCTGGACGGGGTACCGCGCTGGAGAGATAAGTGCACTCCCATGCAGGGACGGGGGTCCCTCGTCGCACCCCCCGAGGGGGGAGACACTGCCAACTTGCCTCCCATCAACAATGAAGTATTTGCATCGTCAGAAAACAATATAAAGCAACCGAAGCAAATGCCATTAAGAAAAGCCATCGAAGAAATGATCGCGTTCACCGCAGCTTCTAGCAAGTTCAAGCTCTGCCATTGGAGGATCCACCGACGAATGGAAAATCGATGTTGGGATGGTGGAATTTCGCGAAATTTTACGAGAAACAACGGTGGAAAAAATTCGACTCTTGATCGTGGCAATTTTTGAAGAAAAGAAAAAAAGAGAGAGAAGCGAGTTTTGAAGATGCTCGATTCTCCGAAAAGTAAAATCCCCGACAGCAAAGTGCAGACAGATCAGCTCCCAACTTTTGAATAATTTAGAAGAAAAAAGGAAAACATTAATTATTCTAATGGGTATTCGCCGCAATATTACCACGAGACATGGGTTGAATTTTTTGGAAAAGAACCGCCAAATTTACGTGTACGAGTAATGTTAGAAACAAGCGGCAATTACAGCTTTAATTTTAAAATCATCAGCAAGAGGAGCTTAATATTCTTACGACTATTATAAACATGACTTGCGTGTGGCAAGACACTGCTCGTATGAGAAACTACCACATCTTGGGCATGTTTTTCTAAATGTGTTCTTTAACGCGACATCAACTTAATCTCAATCTCAAAGTATATATGTTCCTCTTATTGCAGCAATTAAGATGGTGGCTGATGTTCACGTGTAACAAGCATTTACAATATTTAAAAATTCAAGCATATTTCCAGATTTTCCTGGCTGCTTGATATACATAACGAACAATCAATTTTCGCAGAGATGTCAGATGTAAATCTTTAAGAGAAAATGTTCAATTAAGACATGCACAACTTCTGAAAGCAACATATATATACAATGCCATAAGTACGACATTTTATCATTTTAAGTACGTGTTCAAAAGTAGCAGGTACATTGATTGCCTTTTTTTATAGTCTAGCCCAACTGACCACTGCGGGGTCAGCTAAAATATGTCAACAAGCGCAATGGGCGCTTGCAGTGAACACTGCATCTGGCTATCTAAATTTTTAAACTAGAAATGAAAGCCTACTCATCAATTTTAATCAAACGCGCAACTGCACGAGGACCCACTGGTCAGATGCAGAGTGGATCGATATGAATTCAAGAAAGCTCTCGTTCGTAACATGGTCAGTTCAGTAATTAGCATCCTCTGTGCATGCATGCTGCTTCTGCAACCCTTTACCATGGACCATGCCTATCTTCAGTGCAACAACAAGAAAAAAAGATGCACTGCCTATCGATTTTTCAACTGACCACCAGCTGGCGGCGTTCATGGTATGGCCAAAAGTTCATCAGGCGGCCAAAGCCGCCATTTCCTGAAATAATTTAAAAACCAAATTTGTAAAAGTGCAAAGGGGCTGACCCAGCATTTCCAATTTATTAGAAACCTGGGTAGATGCCAATCACGGCGCTTAGAAACCTTCAGTATTTCCAGAATAGATGAAGATGACCACTAGGGTGCAAGCTTTAACAAGCCTTGCGTTTTAGTTGCACATGCATGCACACTCCCTAACGACGTGCTAACATTAATGCAACATTTTAGCTAATTTACCTAATGAAAAATAAACTTCTCAGCCGGCACGTCTTTTGTTATATACTACATGAAGTTTGTATAATGCTGACAACTTTATCCTAGACCATGAGTGATGAATATGTGTACGCTAACACTTCTATGCACGAACAGTCTTATTGATATTGTGCTGTTGGAAAAATGATACGAGGTAACCAACCATCCAAGTTTCATGTTTAGAAACTAAGTTTCTTGAATGGCACCTTGGTTTATTTTTATAACAGAAAGGGCATTACTATGTCAGTAGAAATCCATCGCTAGTACACTGGCGGCTGCCAAAAGTATTGCATAAGCAGAACTTTCTTCCTTTTTTATTCTTAAACTAGCAGGATTTAGGAATTTATTCACGGTTTTTATCGTACAATTGATGTTTTATTCTCCCATGATTAAACTAGGTTAAATGTTTAATTAATGTATTTTTTATAAATATTATCGAAAAAGATTTATTAAAAATTTGGAAACTGAACGATGATTCACGTTTATCAAAGAATAATGGCGTGACAGACTTTTTTTTAGATTTGCATCGTTCATTTTACATTTTTTAGTGCTTCGGTATAATTTTTAAAAAACAATAAAAACTACATAAATTAAGCATATAATATAGTTTAATCATTGCATAATGACACACCAAATGTCTCCAATAAAAAATCGTTCAGAAAGAAACTTCTGAAAGAAAATTGGGACCCAAGCAAAGTATCAAATTTAAGAATCTAGAGGAAAGGACACAACTGATTTTCTTTAAGTATAACAATTATTGGTAAAGATTAATTAGGCTAGTGAACAACTTGGGTTGATTTTCTGTGATCAAACAACTAACGTTGGTCAGTTAGAAAAACTGAAGACACCCTTAACAGGTAACCGTAGTATTAAAAACGAGTCACTTCCAAAATAATTCACTATTTAATGGAAATACAGTGACATTTCTCTGAAAGTGATCGAGTAAATAAAATAAACATTTTGGCAAATCTTCACAGACCTTTTCATATCCAATGCAAAAGATTTGGTTCATCTTAAAGATGTGCCAACGCAGCTCTCAATTTGTTTTCTTAGTATTACCCCTAAATTGGGTCTGGTTAACCATTTGCACACGTTAATAATTCCAAGGGTGGCTAACCAATTCCCCATTAACTCCTTTCTCAGAATATCCTCGGCTCTCGCGAGCCATTTGATCCAAGATCTCGGACCACACGGTCTTAAACAGTTGCGCACGACCTAGGCAACGCTAATTAGAGGGCGACGTAGCCACGTAGCAAATTTATGCAATTGGAAAAGAAGTATTGGTAAATTTAATCGGAATGCTGCCAGACAGCGCCTCTTAATCGATTCACGGCTACCTCCATGGCTCATCCATGGCTGCGGTAATTCAAGCACCGGCAACGTGAATTTGACACGAATTTCTGTTTGGGAAGGGCAAGGGAGGGAGAGAGTGGCAAACATTTCATTATCAAATTCCAAGGAATTCTACAATTAAATGATTGTTGTAATGACTGGTAATGAACAAGGTAAACACTAGGCGGCAAGGCACAAATGAAATGGCCGAAAATTTTAATTTCCCTCTGGCATGGCAGAAGCTGCTTTTAAATCAACGGAATGATAGTGAAACTTTACTATTTGGAAATGCCAAATTTGAAAGTATTAAAAGCGGGGACTTTACCAATTATTTTTTTAATTGGCAACAACAAAACGAGAAAAAACAAACACGAAAATAACATTAGAATAATTTGTGTTTAAAATTTACTGTGCTAATCAACTCTCCGTAAAAAATTTTAAACAATTTAAAAAAAATATTTGTATTGCATTTTCTCGGTCACGTTCGCAAGTTTATGAGCACATTTCGGCAATATTAAATTTTAAAATGTATTCAAGAATTAATATTGCTTTAATGTTTGCAAAAATGTCTAGGTATCTAACCGCACATAGTATTTTTTTTTTGTGCAATACTTTACCATACACACAACAAATAGAAATTGGTATTGTCTAAGACTGAAAGATATGCTAGTCATTTTATGGAAATTGTTCAGATTTTTGTTAGTTCCAAATCTCTGCAAAACGCAGAAAAACGAAACTTCACTACTACAAAAGTAGGACAGGACAATTGGCAGATTGGGCTTTATACGGAGCCCTTTAAAGGCTCAAGGGGTTTTTGTAGAGCGTCTACTTGACAAGGGTCAAATAAACCAATTAGAACCAAGCCTGGTGAGTGACGTGACGTGACCTAACTTAACCTAACCTAACCCAAAAAATACAACATTTGACCCTTACAGGACTTCCTGCATTAGCGGTTTGTCCAAATGTCCTTTATGCTTTATGTCTGATTACTACTGGCAATTAGTATGAATCAACCATTTCACAACAAACTCTTGAAATGTTGAATTTACTGGTAATTAATTAAGACTGTAGTTCAGCATTTGGTTTGGTCATAGACTATCAATAGGAGAAGCAATGGTTGCTTAGTTTCAATGGTGTTGCACTTCTAATTGGAGGTATTTTATAATTGAGCATCTCAACACTCGCGTTTGGGTAATTTTTAGAAATTACACTCAGGATTTGTGTCAACCCAGTTCTGCCATAAAATTAGAACCGTGAGTTATGTAGACATTACGTTCAGAGAAGCATGGACAAGAAGCCACAGTTCTTCCAACATGGCAACGGATGTATCGCAAATCCCCTTAACCCTTTTTATTCCCTTTCTTTTCCTCTGTGTACTAGCGACAACCCTTTGAGTACGAAACGACAGCACGGTTCCCCTCCCCAGATTTAATGCGCGGCTCCGACTCGCTCAGTAAGCTCGACCATGTGCTAATAAATAGCATGGCAAAAAATATTTAGAAAAGGCTATCAACAATACACCTTGCATCATGCATAAACAGACGTATACTATCAGTATAGCACGAGGGCAAACATAGGAAGAATAAGGAAGTCTGAAATATATTTCTTTCAACAAAAAGTGGTTGAAAAGGTCCATGGACGAATCATACCCATACCTAAAATCATAACTTTAATCCTAGTTTTATCAATATAGTTTGGTTCGAAACTGGTCAAAACATACTGACCAGTAAACGTTCAAAGTCTTACTCTGAAATACCCGATTCTCCAAATTGTTACATGCCATCATCATGATGTTTGAACTGGTTTAGCAATGTACAATGGGTGGCGTGATGGTCATCAAAGCACGAATTCCAGACAAAAGCTCAAAGGACATTTGGACAGACCGATGATATACAGAGGCCTGCAAAGGCTGAAGTGGTTTTCAATAGATCGTCAACTAAGCCAGTACAACAGAGACTGGCGAGTGACCTACAACCTAACCCAGCCCTAAAAGACAACATTTCACTCTTGAAGGACTCTGTACATTATCGGTCTGTCCAAATGACCTTTGAACTTTTGTCCGGATGCTGCAAAGCACAGAACTGTATGATGTAAAAGTTGGTTCAAATCTCCAAGGACCCCATGCATTTTGGAGCAAATGCATCGTGTTTGAATTTCAGGGGAGATTCACATGCTCTTGAGATGTTGACTAATTGTTAACAATTTGAAATTTCATTTAGAATAACTATACTGGCCCAAACTCAGCAGAAAACTAAATAAAATGTGCTTGGATTTTTTTCTTGAAATTTTGGGCCCCAGTGAACGATGGGGAGAAAAACTGTTATCATGTAAACATTATTTATAAGAAGGGGTTGTAAATACGGGGTGCATCACCCTCTCAAACCATCGTCAAAAATCTGAGGGTTTCCTTGGCAGCAAGGGACGAGGCTTTTAGTCATTTGGTTCAGGTTAAGACCTCGCCAACTCCAGCCGTCCTTTACGACTGGCCACACCAGGAGCTACAACAAAGGCAACTTCCTCCCGGACATCATCTGGACCCCCTCCCCGACAGTCTGAGCTGGACCCGTCACCAAAGGCTTCCCCGGAGCAAAAACTGACCCCAGCATCCCCGAGGCATAAGAAGTATGGATTTTGCATAATCAGCATCCAGTAAGGCATGGTGCGTCTCCTCTCCCCGGCCGTGCATAAACAACAACAACAACAACTTTAACCACCAGAACCACGAACAAAAGCGCGCCATTTATCACGGGGGTAATCACGCGCTGTCCAGCACCAGGGTGTAGCCTGCGTCGGGGAAAGGAGCACGGAGGAGCTGCACTGTTCAGACAGTCGGTAAAAAACAGACTGGCTGGCTGGCTCCTTAGAAAAATAATGAAAGAAAAATATAGTAAGCAACGCGTACACATATGCATACATTAGAAAAGCCATCTAACATTACAGGTTCATTCCACTGGCCAGCCGTCTGCGTGCACCCCTCGCAGCACCCTAGCGGCCCAAAACATCCCTCCCCCCTTTCCTTCAAACCCTTCCCCGCCTGCTTATGCACGTATGCAAAAAGCAAGCTGGCATAACGTTCAAAATCAACACCATAAATCTGGCCCAAGTAAGATTTCTTTGCAGGAATTTCAGCCTCGGTGCATTTCTTGCATTCACAGACAATGACGACAGTATAGCAGAAAACGAGAGAGAAATAGCTCACTAACGGGGGCTCCCTCCAATCTACACTTTCGATAAATTTCAACCTGTTTAGCCATAAAGACTTAATTTCCTGAAATTTTCGCGAATTTCAGTTAGTTTTTTTTATTAGACACTGGGGCCACACAAGTAGTTTTCCGTGGAAGACGCCGAGCAAAACTGTTAAAACCCCTGATTTGTAAAAAAACAAAACCTGCCAACTCGTGCCTTGGCTACTGTTTTTTTTTTCTGTGATAGAGGTTTTAAACTCCAAAAATTTGTTAGAAATGATACGTGGCAATAGTGTGGATGGAATTATTTTTTAAAGTCTTGTCGACTTTATAATGCATAGACTTTTTATAACTAAAAAATTGTATTTCGAATTGTGTTATACGACCATATTTTATTAGTTTTCTTCCAGCACAACGTTTTGGCTAAGTAACCTTCATCAGGTGATGGACAAAATAAAACATAAAATTTCCATCAGCAATTTGACTGTAATTAGCCTTAATCTAAGCTAATACATGACACTGTAGGATGAAAACTAATAAAATATGGTCGTGGAATAAATAAAATTCCACATAGTCA
>JAUJYV010001217.1:0-20335 GCA_033995625.1 Ophyiulus pilosus
GAGTGCGCATGACGTACAGTTAATTAATTGGATAGTTAAGTCCGTGGCTCCTCCCTTCCCCACGTTAACGTTAAGGCTAACGTTAAGGCGTTGGCTGGCTCAAACTCTCTAATAGTTTCAGTTAACGTTAACGATAGCGATAACGAAAAACAGCGCTGGCGGCCCGGAATGTCAAGGACTACCCTATGTGAAGCATGGCATTCCAATGATATTCCGGGCCGCCAGCGCTGTTTTTCGTTATCGTTATCGTTTAGTTAACGGTGGCTGGCTCAAACTCTCTAATATGTTACTACCAATGCGGCTTAATTTTTTGATTGGCCTTATTTTGAATATTGAAATGACCGATTTGTGGTATAAAATACATTTAATGGTAGATTTTTTTATATGAACCGGCTCATTATTGAGAGGAGAATATAAATGCTATTGACCTATTAAGTCCATATCTGAATGTGATTTAGGTCATTGTGAGAATCTATACCAAACGTGGGCATTTATGTTTATCATCAAATAGTTTTTTTACGTTTTTTATGACTTCATGACACTAACAGTTCATTTCGTGGTAAACAATGTTCAGATGCCGAAATTTAAAAATCTAGAAATCACTTTTGAACCAGAAATTTATGATAATTTACATCAAAGTTAACATATTTGATTTCTTTATAGAAATTTATAGAAATCTCGAAATCTTAATTTCTTGAATTATTAACTTCTTAAGCAACTTAACATGTGCTCATCGATGAACATGTTGCTATGTCCCATACATGTCAAAATTCAGACATGGTAATATCATGAATATGACTTTCATGTCCAAGTATGGGACGAAACAGTCATCAGTGGATTAATGAGTTTAACCTCTGATTAATTACAAAATTGATACACAAGATAATGTAGCTATACACCATGAAGGAATTTGCTTCCTACATTCGTGTAAAAATTACTGGCCATTATATTCAATTTGTGCAGCCGAGTAGAACAACAATGAACTCTATAAATGGTCCATTTTATGACCAGGCTGAAGTTTGAAAGTAAAATACAGGAAGCATGTAACTATTTAAAGTTTCAATTGTTTCCAAGTGGAGGTAATAAATCGCAATTATGTTGGTATCTGTGAAAATATCGATACAAAGTATCGAAATCAGTTTCAAAACAAACTTTTGGTAGTGACCGAAGTATTGGAAGACAGTATTGATAGTGACCGTAGTATTGAAAGAAAGTATCGATAGTGACCGAAGTATTGGAAGAAAGTATTGATAGTGATCGAAGTAATGGAAGAAAGTATTAATAGTGACCAAAGTATTGGAAGAAAATGTATCGATAGTGACCAAAGTATTGGTAGAAAGTATAGATAGTGACCAAAGCATTGGAAGAAAGTATCGATAGTGGCCAAAGTATTGGAGGAAAGTATCGGTACTGACCAAAGTATTGGAAGAAAATGTATCGATAGTGACCGAAGCATTGGAAAAAAGTATCGATAGTGACCGTAGTATTGAAAGAAAATATTGATAGTGACCGAAGTAATGGTAGAAAATGTATCGATAATGACCAAAGTATTGGAAGAAAATGTATCGCTAGTGACCGAAGTATTGGAAGAAGGTATCGATAGCGACCAAAGTATTGGAAGAAAATGTATCGATAGTGACCAAAGTATTGGAAGAAAGTCGTCAAAGTCGTTTCTAAATCCGGGTAGGTATTCAGTCCCAGCTTGAAAAATTATATAGGGCCATATCTACCATACTATACCCCATGTACAGATGGATTTTACCTTCAAGCCGTAAGCACCCCTATGTTGATCAAGTGGACTAACCCACTTGATTTTTCTAGGCAGGTAAATACTGAGGTGGGTGTCATTTTCTTCTTCAGTGGTAGGGTTCACAGAAAGGATTGAGAAGAGGTAGAGAGGAAGGGGCTTGGCAGAAGCCCGTTTTTAGAGGAACAACCCTGGCATTTGCCTGGAAACAACTGTGGAAAAACGGTCGTCACTGCGGGAGCGACAGTGCTCAATCTACCTCGCAGCCTTGCATGTGCACAACAGTCAAATTCCGTGCTGCTGGAACTGTGAAGTGCACAGTTCCATACTAAGATTTTTATATAAACTAGGGGTCCCCCAGTGGGGGATGGCTACTAGTTATATATAGTACAAGTTTAAAGAAATAATTAAAAAAGGACTATTTGAGTCATTATGTTAAATTTTATCGGTAATATGAAGTGGAAATAGGGGGTGCTGCAGTTCCACAGTGCCTATACACGAGTCACAACTGGTAACCACTACACCACCTAGCTCGACACATTATCCATATATACTTTCAACATCTTCAGAAAAACTAGGATTATGAATTTGATATCAAATTTTTATTTAGTGTATAAAAAATCTAGCGAAATTATTGCTCGTTGGAGCAGAAATTTGGTTTTACTGAATCATGTAACTTAATAATTAAGCCATAAAAATGTAGATACTCGTGGTTGTATCGGGTAAATTTGTTTGTAAATTTAAGATTTATTTTAATTTACTATATAAAACATTTCGTAATGTTTTTGCTAAAAATCTAGTTGTATGCAGTCATTGTATTTCAAACCCATTAAAACCACTTTTCCATATAGGCTTCAAAAACTTATTTTTAAAATGAAAAACAAATTTCCTTGAATGTATATATACATATGTAGGTCAACTGATCTTTTTATACTGAATGTTAGTATATTTACGCTAGATTAACATAAACTTGCATTTAATACTGTATAATCAGTGCGTAAACAATAATATAGATGCTTTGAAGTTCCGGTGGGTGATTTTATAATAAGTTATTGGGCTGTGCTTTACTGTTACAAAAAATTATAGTTTTATAACCGCAGACCAACAACCCTAAAGTTTCTTATGATTTGGTTTACTTAAAAAGCGAAATGTGCTAAAAAAGCATGCGGTGCCGCCGCGTATTATGCATCTTTAATTCAACTATCATACATTTTAGCTGGGTTCCCAAAATTTCCGGAAAATCAGTAATAGTCAGGGAAAATTGATTTTTTTTAAATTGGGGAAATTCAACATTACATTTTCTATCACATGGGTAGTTTTTAGTTAACACAAATGTTGAGATGTTATGCTTTGTCAGCTTGTATCTATAGAAATTGGGAATACCCATTTTTAGCCCATTCAGGGAATTTTCCTTATGGTTCATTGAGGGAATTTTCCTTATGGTTCACTGAGGGAATTCCCCTTTTAGCCCATTCAGGGAAATTTCCTTTTGGCTCATTGAAGGAATTCCCCCTTTAGTTCATTCCGGGAATCTCCCTTTTGGCTCATTGAGGTAATTTCCCTTTTGGCTCATTGAGGCAATTTCACTTTTAGCTCATTCTGGAAATCCCCATTAAGCTCATTTGGGGACTCAACTTTTAGCTCATTTGGAGACTCAACTTTTAGCTCATTTGGGGACTCAACTTTTAGCTCATTAAGAGAACAACTCCCATTTAAGACCATTCAGTGAGCTCACTCTTAGCTCATTGAGGTAATATCCCTTTTAGCTCATTCCGGGAATTTCCTTTTTAGCCTTTTTTTTTAGTGAATCCCACTTTTAGATGATTTAGGGAATTCTCCTTTTAGCTCATTTAGGGAATTACCTTTTAAGCTCATCCAGTGAATTCCTCTTTTAGCTCATTGAGATATCCCCTTTCAGCTTAATAAGGGAATTCCCCTTCAAAAAACGTTTAGTACATTTGAACATAAAACGTCATGTCAGGGTGTCCAGTACATATTTTGGAAATCATTCAAGAGTTCTGGATATGGACATATATGGCCCTATATAATTTATTCAACCCGGGTTTTATTATTTATGGTGTGAATAACATTATAAAGACTATGTTTATCCCTGATCAAATTACTATATTGTTATAAAATATGATTAAACCAACCTACTGGAATTTAGTTCATATATAAATATAATGTACACAAAACTCATTTGTCACTACATTTCTATTAAATTATAGTATATAAAACATAACATATACATCTTATTCAATGTCACGTTTTTATATTAAACATGTTTTTTTTTTTACATTTTTGCCTTAGGTGATTTCATACATTTTTATATAATGAAATTTTTAAACATAATTGTGTTAGATTCGTGATTTTGGTTTTGGTTTTTTAAACTTAAATTTCACATATTTTAACATTTTTTTTTTTCATTTTTGAACGCTTGAGAAGCTAACTGGAACAGACTTGAATTTCACATTATTTTCCCTTTTTGTAAATCTTGAACTAAAACGAATAAGGCATTGTTGTATTTTTATTTAGGTTTCTGCAATGGATTCAATTGTTTTTTTATTACTAATGTTACTATACAAATGTTTAATTGTTCACTATCAAAATTCATCAAAACATATATATAAATTCTAGTTCTTAACATATATAAGAATATATTGGGTGCTTACAACGTAGATCTGTGGACAAATTATATAGGGCCATATATGAATATGCCATATTATGTCCAATATTTGTCAATGGTTTTTTTCAATACATATCTGAAATCATATGTGGCCATATACGAAGTTTTATAATGTCCATATATGGTTTTATAATGTCCATATATGGAGTTTTATAATATCCATATATGAAGTTTTATAATATCCATATATGGTTTATAATGTCCATATATGGAGTTTTATAATATCCATATATGGAGTTTTATGATGTCCATGTATGACGTTTTATGATGTCCATATATGGAGTTTCATAATGTCTATATATGGAGTTTCATAATGTCCATATATGGAGTTTCATAATGTTCATATATGGAGTTTTATAATGTCCATATATTTAGTTTTACAATGTCCATATATTTAGTTTTACAATGTCCATATATGACATTTCATAATGTTCATATATGGCGTTTTATAATGTCCATATATGGTTTTATAATGTCCATATATGGAGTTTTATACATGCCAGGAATGTGCACATATATGGACATGACAGGATGTGCACATATATGGACATGACAGAATGTGCACATATATGGACATGACAGGATGTGCACATATATGGGCATGACAGGATGTGCACATATATGGGCATGATAGAATGTGCACATATATGGACACACAGGATGTGCACATATATGGACGTGACAGGATGTGCACATATACGGACATGTCAGAATGTGCACATATATGGACATGACAGGATGTGCACATATGGACATGACAGGATGTGCACATATATGGCAACGACAGAATGTGCACATATATGGCAACGACAGAATGTGCACATACATGGACATGACAGAATGTGCACATATATGGACATGACAGAATGTGTACATATATGGACACATGACAGGATATGCACATACATATATGGACATGACAGGATGGGCACATATAAGGACATGACAGAATGTGCCCATTTATGGACATGACAGGATGTGCACATATATGGACCTAACTGTAAATGGGCCCGCTGTTTCTCGTTATCGTTATCGTTATCGTTGGCTGGCTCAAACTCTCTAATATGGACTAATATAGTTCTTCCACCCGGGTCTGAGCAAAAATGATCATACATCAAAGTAGCTGAAAGTGACAGCACAACATGTTTACACCATAAATTACCCCGATATAACATCTGCCTTAAAGCAGCCATATTTCATTCCTTGCCTCTCTACTTCTGTGTTTATCCAAAACCTCTTTTGACCCTAAACACTTTTAAAGAATCGTTCAATGAACTTTTACGAACACAAAATACACCAAAAACAAATTTGCAAATTTTGGGAGAATTTATGAAAATTCTACGTCATTTTTTACTGAAATTTTATTAACAATTTGCCACATTTTTCCACATTTTAGTTAAACTTATTTGGTAAAAATTTTTTATAACTATTTTAAGGAAATTTCCTGGATGGGAAATTATATATGGCCATATATGGCGTTTATGGACAGAATACATTATGTATATACATGTAGATATGTGGACATATTAGTGTATATATGGCCATATATGGACATATCTGCACTTATATGGCCATATGTTGACACTTCTGGCCATATCTGCATCTATATGGCCATATATGTCCAATTTCAGGTCTTACCATATATTGAAAAAGCAGGTATTGTCATAGGTGGCCCATATTGATTTTTTCATCCGGTATAATAAGTCATATACGGCCATATCTGCACTTATATATGGCCATATACTTGAATTTTCTTTCTTACCATATATATAAAAAAATCAGGTATGGTCATAGGTGGCATATATGGTTTTTCATCCGGTATAACAAGTCTGCACCATATCTGCACTTATATGACCATATACTTGAATTTTCTTTCTTACTATATACTATATAGAAAAAGTCAGGTATGGGCATAGGTGACCCATATATAATTTTTTTACCCAGTATAATAAGTCATATATGGCCATATCTGCACTTATATGGCCATATACTTGAATTTTTTTTCTTACCATATATATATAGAAAAAGTCAGATATGGTCATAGGTGGCCCATATATGATTTTTTCAACTGGTATAATAAGTCATATATGGCATATCTGCACTTATATGGCCATATATTTGAATTTCTGATCTTACCATATATACGAATAGACAAATTCAGGTATGGTCATAGGTGGCCCATATATGATTTTTTCAACTGGTATAATAAGTCATATATGGCCATATCTGCACTTATATGGCCACATATATATATATTTCAAGCCATGATGTCACCATTGTTTGTAACCATTATTTTAAATTAGTATCTTTTGTATATTAAGGAAAATTTACATCCAAAAATGGCTATTGTTTTAAATTATACATAACAGACAAGCGTTCATAAAATAACAATAGCATGCAGGCCATATCAACACGAGGGGTAATTCTTAATTCGTCTGACGTTTTCAATACCTGTTATACAACTGGTTTTGCCAGAGTGCTTTGATAGGGGGAGATCAAGGGGAAACAAAAACCTCTCAAATGTGGTACAGCCATATACTAGTTTAGAGGAGCAACAACTTAGAACACGAGAGAAATGATTATGGATGGGAAAAAACGCCATATATGGGCCATACATGGACATATCTGACTTATTGTATATTTGGCCAGATCAGACATTGGGCACGTGTGAAGATATGTGGTCACATTTAGCCATAAATGGTTTGTCTGTATCTGACCGTGTAAAGCCATGTGTTCATATCCAAAAAAACATATATGGGCCATATATGGACATATATGACTTGTTGTATATTTGACAAGATCAGAAATTGTGAATATTTAAAGATATATAGTCATATTTGACCATAAATGTCAGGGTTTGCCCATATCTGACACTGTAAAGCTATATGTCCGTATATCCAGTTATATATGGCCTGATATGGACATTCATTGTAGGTGTCAAACATATATATGGTCATTTAAAGGATAACTATTTTCAAAACACGATAGTTTATTTTCAAGGAGCAACAACTTATACCCAGAAGAGAAATTATTCTGGATAAAAACGCCATATATGGGCCATATATGGACATGTATGACTTAATGTATTTTTGGCAAGATCAATAATTGAGCACGTGTGGAGATATATAGTCACATTTGACTATAAATGTCAGGGTCTGTCCATATCTGACAGTGTAAAGCCATGTGTTCAAATATTCAGTTATACATATATGGCCAGATATGGACATGCATAGTAGAAACTTTACTATTCTGCATGCACACTTTCCTGGTTTATATAGCCCATATATAGATACTACAATATACATTGTATGGCCATTCAACAAAAAATATGGTCAAATATGACCCAGATATGGCTATTTACACAATATATGACCATATGGTCCATGCATTACTATATATGGCACATACAAGTCCATACCTGTCCATATATAGATTTTCCACCCTTTTTAAACGTGCATTAATAAATCACAACATTCGATATAACCTGGGTGTATAAATTATATTGGGCCATATGTGACCCATACAATATGGCATTCTCAAAATACTGTAAGGTATATATGGCCATATATGGATGACTTTTAACGTCTAATTATGAAAGAAAACATGGACTTGCATTATTACTTAAAGTTGCACATATTGAAATTAAAAATGATATTTTAACATACAGTATATATGGCCATATCTGGCGATATAGGGATATCAACTCGGATATAGGATCGTATATGGCCAGATATGGTACTACTTTCGCAAATTTGATCGTTAAATACGAACGTTTTAAAGTCACTACATTAATTCTAGCAATTATTTCAATTAAGGCTTATGCAAAAAGGCTTAAAAAACTTAGAAAAAATCACGAAATCTTTTATAAAATATCCATTTCTCTTGATTTAGGCTTATAAATCATAAGTTTTTTGTAATTCATACTTAGTTTTGGTACCTGTTTTTGTTAATATGACAACTAAAAATGGGACATGAAAAGTAAAAACGAGATCATAGTAAAATAATTAAAGAAAAAGTGTTAACATTTTTTTTTATACACCGAGGAACTTCTTTTAGGAAACGATGTTAGTTTTATAATCCCATATCATGTTATCCCGGAAATGTAATACTGGCTTTCTAAATATGTTCAAAATAGAATGTAGGCTATGCAATTGTATTTGCCCTCAATACATGTATGGTGTGTAAGTTTAGTTGTTTTTGGCAAACTTGGACCTTTAAAAATACATTTCTTATAACGTGTAAAACATTAATTAAGTTTTTTGATATGAAATTACATCATGTTTTTATACAATTTTTTTTTGATAATGCTGACAATGTTGTGAAGGAGTCCCATATATGGCATTTTTATATCTAAATGTTTTTAACGAATTATAGGGCAATAACAGCCTGTTTGTTCATTTTTTTTCTCTCCAAAATTTCATATCAGGAACAATCCATAATTGACGTTCCTGTTTGTTAAGTGTTGGCCTATATTATCACCTATTAAACTTAATGCAAGGACAGTGGGTAGAAAGTTTGCGGTCTATGTTCCCAGTTTGCACCCACTTGATATAACCAGATCTAAAAAAACGGAATCTTACCTGCTACTTCTGTACTTGTAGTACTTGTAGTAGTAGTAGTAGTTGCAGTAGTTGAAAGTTTCTTGTTGCTGAAATAAATACACTCATTCGATAATTCCTTGCTGGTTGTCTGAAGATGTTTCAGGAAACACTGCTTGTTTGGAACACGTGCTACTTTGGGACCACACGCACTGTTATTGGTGTAAAATAAACCATGTAGGAGCCAGTGCATCCAATGCTTGTTGGCACCGGGTGAGTGTCTCACAGTGGAACGAGGAGGTTTGGAAACATGTTGGAAACACGACGCGTGTTGCAGCTTCCAAAACAACTTCAGGAATGTCTCCAACCATACATGACCCTCAGGTGTGTGCTCAGGTAGAAACTAATGCTCGGTTACCTCAATTGAGTGTGGACCAGTTCACTCCCAAAGCCAGATGTGGGGATGGAAGGAAATTTGAGGATGATGATGATGCCAATGCTCGCAACCGGTCTGACCAACATTCAGATAGGGAACAAAACTGGTATTTCCTCCAAGCTCAATAGAAAGTTTCCTCCTCCTCCTCTTAACGAGAAACATAAAAAAGCACAACAACAAGCGGGGGTTTTCTCTCTCTTATTTGTCATCTGTTCATTCTTATTGGGAGACACCTTGCTTTATACAGAATTGTCATATTGGGATTGTCTTTTTAATAAGACTGGCGACTTAGGGCCCTTGTTGGAATTTCGTTGGCAATTTTGGTAAAATGTTGATAGTTGACATTTGGGCGTTTGGTGTGCAAATACATATTGGTTGGCATATATGCAGATACAAATTGGTTGGATAAACGTTGGATGAACGTTGGGTGAACATTGGCATATATGTATATATAAATTGGTTAGGTGAACGTTGGCATATAGATATAAATTGGTTGGATGGACGTTGGGAAATCATTGGCATATATGTAGATATAAATTGGTTAGATGGACGTTGGGTGAACGTTGGCATATATGTGGCTACAAATTGGTTAGATGAACGTTGGGTGGACGTTGGCATATAGCTATAAATTCGTTAGATGGACGTTGGGTGAACATTGGCATATAGATATAAATTCGTTAGGTGAACATTGGCATATATGTAGATACAAATTGGTTGGATAAACGTTGCATGAACGTTGGGTGAACATTGGCAAATATGTAGATATAAATTGGTTGGATAAACGTTGGGTGAACGTTGGCATATATGTGGCTACAAATTGGTTAGATGAACGTTGAGTGAACGTTGGCATATATGTGGATGCAAATTGGTTAGATGAACGTTGGGTGAACGTTGGCATATAGATATAAATTGGTTGGATGGACGTTGGGTGAACGTTGGCATATATGTGGCTACAAATTGGTTAGATGAACGTTGGGTGAACGTTGGCATATATGTAGATATAAATTGGTTGGATGGACGTTGGGTGAACGTTGGCATATATGTAGATATAAATTGGTTGGATGGACGTTGGGTGAACGTTGGCATATATGTGGCTACAAATTGGTTAGATGAACGTTGAGTGAACGTTGGCACATAGATAAATTGGTTGGATGGACGTTGGGTGAACGTTGGCATATATGTAGATACAAATTGGTTGGATAAACGTTGGGTGGACGTTGGCATATATGTAGATACAAATTGGTTGGATGAACGTTTGGTGAACGTTTGCCTGCATTTGGTATGCAAATACATATTGATTGGATGAACGCGTTGGCATATATGTAGATACAAATTGATTGGATGAACGTTGGGTGAACATTGGCATATAGATATAAATGGGTTAGATGGACGTTGGGTGAACGTTGGCATATAAATTGGTTGGATAAACGTTGGGTGAACGTTGGCATATATCCTCATATATCCTGTCATATTGGTTAGATGGACGTTGGGTGAACGTTGGCATATAAATTGGTTGGATAAACGTTGGGTGAACGTTGGCATATATGTGGATGCAAATTGGTTAGATGAACGTTGGGTGAACGTTGGCATATATGTAGATACAAATTGTTTGGATAAACGTTGGAGGAACGTTGGGTGAACATTGGCATATATGTAGATATAAATTGGTTGGATGAACGTTGCGTGAACGTCACCCCAGTGCAGTAGCAGTAGCCGAATTAAAAACATGTCAGCACAACTCAATTGGCTCACTTGAAATATTGTTTTGTGGTGACTAAAATGCTTTTAAAGTAGTTAACGTTTTTATTGCATTTTTTATGTATTTCTTCTGTTGTTTTACGAAGACTGAAATAGGTTTAGCCAACATTTATATATATGGAGATGTCAGGCAACACATGTGCATTGGAGATCTGAAAACCAGAATGTATATATGGCATATATTGCCATATATGATTTTTTTCACCCAGGATTGCAAACACACGCTGGTACCATTACTTAAAACCTTATCATTTTTTTTTTGGTGTTGGCCTCCGAATTATTGTTAATGGAAAACTTTATACGTCGATTATATACTGTGAATATATAAAAAAATGAGTCCATATATAATAAAACGTTCAGGTTTTCAATGTCCAGATTAAACGAGTATAAAAATGACTGGCAAATTTGTCTATTCCTAGAGTATAATGAAGCGTGAATGAAATTTTCAAATGATTATAAAATACTGGTTGCCATTAAAAAAAAAAAAACATACAATTTACATGTAGGTCTATACCTTTAATCGCATACAAAAAAAAAACTGAAATGGCCTAAATATCCCTCAAGGAGGTTGTACATTAAAACCACATGAAAATCATAGAAGAAAAACACAAGTTGTTTTTCCAAATAGACACGAAAATTCATTTGTCATCTCAAAAATTGCTGAGGAGGTTTTCAAACATGAATAAAAATAAAAACAGGTTTTTAAAATATTAAGTAGCTTAGCTAATAAAGTAGAAGAAGGGCACAAAAAAATAGCAGAAAAATGTAATATTTATGCCAGTGTTTTGATTGATACGTGGACGTGTTAATGTTTGAACACGTCGTATTTTCATATTTGGGTAATCAATTATGTATTGATTACCTGAATATGATGACCACTTCATATATGGTCAAATGTGGGTATTTTGGACAGTGGGGTAACTTTGGACCAGTCGTCGTTTCGTCCAGTGGGGATAACTTTGGGCCATTCATCGTTTTGGCCATTTGGGACAGTGGGGGTAACTTTGGGCTAGTGGTCATTTTGTCCAGTTGAGACAGTGGGGGTAACTTTGGGGCAGTTATCGTTTCGTCCAGTGGGGATAACTTTGGGCCATTCATCGTTTTGTCCATTTGGGACAGTGGGGGTAACTTTGGGCTAGTGGTCGTTTTGTCCTGTTAAGAAAGTGAGGGTAACTTTGGGCTAGTCGTCGTTTTGTCCAGTTGAGACAGTGGGGGTAACTTTGGGGCAATTATCGTTTCGTCCAGTGGGGATAACTTTGGGCCATTCATCGTTTTGTCCATTTGGGACAGTGGGGGTAACTTTGAGCTAGTGGTCATTTTGTCCAGTTGAGAAAGTGGGGATAGCTTTGGGCTAGTCGTCGTTTTGTCCAGTTGAGACAGTGGGGGTAACTTGGGGCAGTTATCGTTTCGTCCAGTGGGGATAACCTTGGGATAGTTATCGTTTCGTCCAGTGGGGATAACTTTGGGCCATTCATCGTTTTGCCCATTTGGGACAGTGGGGGTAACTTAAATTTGGGCTAGTGGTCATTTTGTCCAGTTAAGAAACTTTGGGCTAGTCGTCGTCTTGTCCAGTTGAGACAGTGGGGGTAACTTTGGGGCAGTTATCGTTTCGTCCAGTGGGGATAACTTTGGGACAGTGGGGGTAACTTTGGGCTAGTGGTCGTTTTGTCCAGTTGAGACGGTGGGGGTAACTTTGGGTCAGTCGTTGTTTTGCCCAGTTAGGACAGCGGGGGTAACTTTTTCTAAAGTAAAATAATTTGATAACTTTTGAAAGTGAATATACTTTTTTTTACATGGTTTTAAACAGGTTTCTGAAAATTTCCTGAAGTTCCAATGAATTGATCTAATTTATAGTGAGAAAATCTTTTATCAAAAATCCAAAATAAATCAAATAAATTTAAAATTAATTGACTAAATTTGACATTTTCCAAGTAATATTTGATATAAAAATTGTATATTGATTGACGTCTCAATTTAAGTACTTTGTCGGTTTGACTATAAATTTAATAGACTGTCATGTTCATACTTATTATATTGCACAATTATATTAGCGGCATACTTTTAATATCGAACACATTTTATTTCGTATTATTGTTTGACATCACATAAATATATACTTTATTCTGCAATAGGGGAGACTGGGGAGCATTGAGACACTTTTTACTAAAACATTTCTTGCGCATTCAATAATTGTCCTATTGATCTAAAATAATAAGGATATGTGGTTTAACTAAGTGTTTGTGGATCAACATATTATGAAACCAATTCTATCAAATCTACTTTCAAATTTTAAGGTTTGGAAATTTGTTGTGTAATGTCTCATTTTACCTCACTCCTGGGGTAAAGTGATTTTTGAATTTTTTCAAAAATATTTTCCAGTCATTTTCATTCATTTAGCTTGTGTAAGACATACAAATTAATAATTATCAAAATTAACAGCAATTACAAAAGTGCAAATTCAGGATTGTTGCGTTAATGAGAGATTTAGCAAACTACCGACGGTTAACTTACCGTAAATGTTGACCGCATGTACGCATGTCTTATGCAACGGTAAAATTCCTCGTTAAAATGATTTTCTCATGCAACATTGACGACAGGGCTCTATCCACTTGCCACGTGATAAATACTCTGAACGGACGGTATTTAGGAGGAGCGCCGTTGGATTTAACCCGTTTAAATTAAAATTCGGTGCTGTCGCGTTCATTTTTTAGACCCTGAAACAGCACTTTAAAAATTAATTTTACGTCACAAAGGGTTTAAAATTGCCCAAATCTATTGAACACTATCTGTTTGTTACACAAGTTGTTAATTTTAATGTAATTAAAGGAATTTTCGATTAAATGCCTTAAATACATATATCGATTTTTTAAGTTTGGGCATTTGCAATATGAAATTTTATGGCCGTATATGTTTTAAAATAATTATAACATTTGTCGTTAATGTCCATATATATTTTCTAACATATATTTAACATAATGTATAAGAGTCATAATATATTATGTTTAAACGGATATCAGTGTCTTCTGGCTCTGATTGGTTTATAAAACATCCTTGTTTGCTAAATGTCAATGAAAGAAAAGGTATGTACGTCATATACAATTCTTGATACTGTATGATGTTGGTACTCGGTTTTCCCCTCCTATTTGCACATTATAAGGAAAATCGTGTAATTTTTTGCAACCTTTTGTTTTTTAAAAAGGATAGTTTAAGTTTAAGATAAGGAAGTTCAGGATCTCTGGCTAACAAAATCCTGGTTTGTTGGACAGGTTTTGAAACAGTATAGTGTCAAAATTCACTACTTGAAACAACTTTATCCGTGTGACTCATTGCATTGTTCACTAAATTTAATTGTGAAATACTATGGTTGAATCTTTTAAAAAACCTTAATTCCAATTGTGGAGTCGATGAATTCATATTTTCTGTTAAGAACTATTTAATGTTTAGTGTTTAATGTTAACTATTTAATGGTTATTAACTGACCGATGTTCAGATACACATTTAGATTTTGGAAGAAATATCTAAAATTTAAAAAAATATAAAATGCAAATGAGATGAAAAAATGAACTAATTTTATACATTTTCAACATTTTAATAAAAATATATACACAATTAAATTAAATACAGACTGTTGTATTTAAACATTCATACGAGTTACGGTTTACGTACAACTCGTATTACGGCTGTGGTTTGTTTCAGTTGCACTCAGTCAAATTTTGTAAAATTTGTAAAATTTCAAAAAAATTACTCATAATTGTAAAATTTCATAAAACTTACTCATAATTGGAAAGTTTCGGAAAACTTAATAAATAGTTGTGCCTTATCGCACAGATAAAACAGCCCTTTCAAAGTACATCTCTGGATGGAATGAATCTCAAAATGACAATAAATGTCACTGACCTTAGGTTAGAAAGATTAAGTGAGGTTAATCTCTCAAAGTATCTTATAGTTATTACAAAATTACACACAACATCATTTGTATTCTTATTTTGTATAATACACTACAAAACAGTCTAAAAACATGAACTAGTATTATGAGCAGTTAAATTATTACAAATAAACAATGCAGTAAAAAAAAATCCTAGTATTTTTGCACATTTTCATACAAACTTGAAAAGACCTAAGGAGAAAAATTAAACATGGCACATGAATGGATGAAATGAAATGTTCATGACAATACACTCCTAACAGTAGAGAAACCCATAAACATGTTCCTTTAAAGAGTATACTTGTTGAACTATTTTTTTAAATACTGTAATAGTAATGATATTTTATATAAATTAATATCTTGTTGGTAATAAGGCTAAAAGAAGATGCACAAATTAATGCTGTTTTTTAATTTGTTGTTGCAGAATGTAAAATCTTTGATAAATAGACAAGTGTTGAAGAAATGCAATGGCTACTCCAACAAGTGCTTGAATAACTTCCTTGGGCAGAATGGATTTTGGAATGGGAATGAAACTGTTTGGACCAAACCAGAAATATTCATAGAAGTCATAGTTGTCATGTGGAAGGACTAAAACTACACGTCGGCTACACTACATGTCATCAAAGGTAAGCGAGACATACAATATCTTCTCGTATCCGTTTAATCATGACCGACTCTCAGCAACTTCATATACCAAGCATCTCTATAATCTCCTATCATATACTACTTCCTCAAAGAGCTTAATTTTCATGTTGGCATCGGATTTGATGATGTCTAGACATTTTTTTGCATGCCGCCTCTTTGGGTGTTACTCAACATCAATGCTTCCTCAAGAACTCATGTAATCTTAGCTTCTAGTGACATACCAGGTCTGGCTTGATGCCAGGATTCCAGGATCTCTTTGTTGGTGATCTTTGCTGCCCACAATATGTGGCATACAAGTTTCCTCCAACATCATGATATAAAAGCAAGACCACTTTCCTGTTTGCTTTTTTTAACATCCCGCTTTAAAACCCACATGAGTGATATGGCGAGACTGCCCTGGGGAAAAATATCATAGAAACCAAAGGAGTATTTGTAGTGGTTTTATTAGTTTGAATTATTTTCTATGGTAATTGTTGTTGTGATTCCGGGTTTGACCCCGGACAAAACAATCTCCAAATCAAAAACATGAGTTCACACAAAAGGACCGACTCTACACCATGGTAGCAACAATTGTATTGATTGAACCGAGCTGGGGAGTAGTGGTAATGCTATCGGCTTTTCATTTGGGAGACCCGGGTTCAATTTCCGGGTTTCGCAGTTTTGCGAAGCTATTTCTAGGCAAATGCCAGGGTAATTCCTCTAAAAATCGGCCACGACCGTGCTTTTTCCTTTCTTCTCAACTACTATAAACTAACAAAAAATACAACCAAACACCCAAAAATTGCCAGATGGACTGAGTCCCACAGTGTATATATGCACTTTTATTGATTTTTGTCAATGGTTTGACTTAATATCGTCGATTGACAAGATGTTGGGCAATTCATTGCGACAAAGTCAATAGAAATAATTGACATTTTAGTATCAGAAGTAATTTCTATTGTTTGTACAGTAAAAATAAATAGAAATGATGAATAGGGAAGGAAAATAAAAGTAAGCTTTAAGTGGTTCAACCTGATTGGCTGTAGTGGATGGTATTAGTGTAATTGTGTTTGTCATAGGATCAACTGATAAGATCATTGGACAAATATTGCACCAGTTTAAGTCATTAGAAAAAACTATTGGGTTATCAGTTTTCTTTGTTTGAATTATTTTTAACGGTTTTTGTAATGATTTTATTTTGTAAATGGTTTGACTGAATTGACTGTATCATAAGATTAATTGACATCTTGTCAATTTGGACATTTGGGGCTACGAGGGTAGAAGGAAGTCCTCCCAGTGTTTTGGACAAATCTGTTTTATTCTATTAAACTGAATAGCAAACATACAACTTGAGATAAATAATCTTGTGTTTCATCCAACAGAACAACACTATCACAAACTAAACCAGTTGATCAGATACTTAACATGTCAGGAAAAGTAGCAAGGTCTTAGATGTAGATGCAGTGCAGTAACTATCGGGTAGCAAAAGCAAGAAATGCTTAGGAGCCTCAGCCTTGACAGGGTTTCCTCAAGGACCTATAGGGTCCATATTTCTACTTTGTGGGACTAGTGTTGGAATGTTTGGGTTTCCTCCACATTTGTTGAACTGCAGTTTTTCAAGAAGCAAGCTTGGTCCAGTTGTCTCTGTAGTTATATATCCATGGATCCTTAGATTGTAGTTTTCTGTTGCTACAGGAAAAAAATATTTAAAGAATCACTTGGAACTACTGGGCTTCGGATGGGAGTTTAAATCAAGGTCCTGTGTCGATTGTTGTACGTTAAAGAAGTAGGCACAATTTACAGATAGGTGATGAAGGCTGGTCCCCTGGCGTTGGTGTTTAGCCCTCGTTGCAGAAATAGGCCAACGTTAAAAATCAACAAATAAATAAACCAATTTAGTACACCTACTGACTTTCAAACAGCTGATGGATTAATAAGGGAAGTTCCCTGTTTATTAGGGAAAGGAAACTATAGAGAGGATAGAATCATTTCCAGAACCCTTCCGATACTTTTTATCGATACATAAATTAAAGTATCGATATGGGTAGAATATTGAAAGCAAAAATATCGACTATTAAAATGTTTTAATATTGCCAATATTAAATTTGATTAGGGGTATGTCAGGTAGGCTATTCTTCAAATTTGTAACAATACAAGTTATTTATTGATAGACTACTTTTTAAATATTTTTGTAATTGGGTTATTTTGAGGCTGCCTCTATTTCATTGAAATGTGTAATACATCAATTAACTATAATTTGACATGTTGGTTAGGCAAGTTTTGAATTCTTTATTAACAATTAAAAAACTAAGTTTTTTTAAGAAGTAAAACAAAACAACTAAACTATTCAAATTTAATTTTTTCTAAAAGTGTAATTCAAAAATAGTACTACTTGAAATGCAAATAATCTTCTTGTAATTTTTTATTTTATTTTATTTTTTAACACACATAACACAAAACCAAAGGTTTGACTTTTCTGGGCTAAGAATGTGTAGTTACGATATTAAATTTTTTAAAAAGTAATAAAAATGCCAAATTTGCCATAAATGGTAGCGATTTAAATGTGACTATTTTAAACATGAATCTGAATGACAATATACAAGCACGATTTGTCGATTAATAAAAACCTGTATTTGGGTGACGTCATATATTACAACCACCAATTGAAAACAGTTATTACCTTTGAAGTGCATTTTTCACATAGTTTCAAATTTGACTTAAGTTGAAATTGTATTTCATTTGTCTAAATCCTGCTTGTATCACAGCTATAAAACAATTATGGTAATTGCTAAAATTGGCTGTTCTTTTTTTAAATCTTGTACTTCTGCTTTTTTACTGCTTTCAAACTTGCTACAATTATCCTGCTATTTCATTTAGGATTTCAAGTAATTTTATTCACATTATAAAATACTACATTTATACTAAAATACTTCCTCCAAATTCGATGGGGGTCGGCGAAATATTTTTGGTTATATATTCATTTTTTTATATTATATTCAGTATTTTATAATTTATTCCCTTCTTTTCATCTGTCCTAATCACATTTTTTATTATCGGTCACTCATTATCATTAACTACATCATCATTTGTGCAATTGTTATAACTATATGTAGTATATCCCCTTCATTCACACTGGTTGCAATTGTAGCCAACAACATGAAAACTATGATAGAAACTCCCTGACATGTTTTTTGGCTCAAGAACATGCTAGATGGTAATTTTAAGGGTTGAAGTCCACTAACAAAAGCACAATAGCTGAACTTCTTAAAATTAAATCAGCTGATAGGCAATTTCAAAATGGATGCCTTTAGGTTTTACAAACAGCATTTTACAAACAGCAGTGACCATAAAAAGAGCGTTGTTTTATTTCTTCTTTTATTTCCTGGCCGAATTTCTTACTTTTTTCTGCTGATTAATAGTAGAAGGACCTTCTTTACCTACTGTGCATGTTATTTTAGATCCAATTTAAGTATTTTTGTTGTTGTTATTTGCAACGAAATTTTAGGTTGTACAACCACTTAATCTTTTTAATTACATAAAATTTTGTAAATCTGACTTTATTTTTGCAATCAGCAGTCAAAATGAATTTAAAAAAATGTATTTCAGATTTTTATTCTTTGCAATTTTTAATTCGTGTCTGAAGAGGATAAAACTCGATGACACTTTGAGTACTAATTGAAATAGCTGTTTTGTTCGTACGTAGACCAGAAATTTGACATGTATGGCCATATCAATATGACATATTAAACCGGGTGAAAAAATTATATATGGGCCACGTATGGATCTACCTGACTTTTTCTATATATGGTTAGACCAGAACTTGGGAATACGTATATGGCCATATAATTGCATGTATGTCCATACAATCACAGATATGTCCACATATCTACATGCATATACATAATGTATTCTGTCCATATATGGCCATATATATTTTATTCCTACTTATGTTACCTATATTTGTGCAAAATTGGTTTACTTTGATTAAAAATCAAGAAAGTTACGAATTTATGACAAAGGTTCCCCCTTTTTTGTGTATTGTATACACATTGGAATATATTCCACCTAGTATATAGACTACTCATATGTTCTGATGTTTCCACCGGAAGATAAATAGACAATAATGCAGAAATATCAGAGTTCATTAAATTGTTGTTGATATAAAAATTTATATGAAAATATTCGGTTCAATGTTGTATGTAATCCTGCTCCAACCGGATTGTACTTGTCATATCAAATCCCGCTGCAAACAGACACTGCATGTTGTCATGTTGATCATTTCGACACCGGAAATTAAAATCCCAAACAAGGTTTTATAAATGTGCACTTGAAACGAATTGTCCGAATCTTAAAAGAAATAATTGGACAATTTGAAATTCAAAGTTGTCGCTACCGTGATTTCATTGTGTTTTGTTTTTGTTTTGTTTCATTCGAGGGTTTGGCAGATGAAGCTTTTTATTAAAAATCCTGTTGACCCAGTCTGCAGAAGGATGAACAATTTGCAAATCGTTTTGCATAATAATAATAATAAAAAACACATTTCCTATACAGTGGTACCTCGAGATACGAGTGCCCTGACATACGAGATATTTGAGATACGAGCCGTCGAGCGAGCGAAATT
>JAUJYV010001218.1:0-20328 GCA_033995625.1 Ophyiulus pilosus
ACATCGAGCGAAAATTATATTTTCAGTTGGCTGGATACTTTTTCCGCCGATAATCGGCAGGTCTGGACGGGGCTTTATATTCCTAAAAAAAACAGTGCTGCCAATCTTGTTATCATTAACGGCGGCATGCACAAACTCTCAATTATCTTACCAATTAAATAAAATAGCAAAGTCAGCCATTTTTGTTGGTCATAAAAAGGTCTGATGGCATATTTACAGGGGGGGGGGGTACTAATGATGTTATTTTTCAGATTTTGGTTTTTCTGTTTAATTAAGTTTTAAAGTTCAGTGAAAGTGGACTCCAGAAGAATTGTGTCCCCAATCTTAAATGCATTTGAATTTTTAAAACCTCGGGAAAATCGGTTATTATGCCCAAATACCAATTTTATGCTGTATAATTTCCCATAGAGGTCAAGAAATTTCCGTTCTTCAGAAAAATATGGAAAAATGTCATGGAAATGGCAGCGAGATGGGTGCATGAAAGTTTATAGGATGGGCCTTTGCATATTCCAACAATTTTTATGTACACTATACATACCAGTCGTAAACTATTTTTCAAGTCACAGCTTCGTACCCGTACACTATTTTGCGACATTTCGTGGGTTTCCGTTGCAGATTTGCCCAGTTTAAAGCAAAATTTCGTGTTGCCTCTCTGCTCCATTTTGTACCTGTAACGACACGAATTGACAAGGTCTGCTGACAACTGCTAAATGACCCGGAAACTTCACGAAATGTCTGCGCATGTCACACATTCTTTTAGCTTAAGCCCCGTCCAGACCTGCCGATTCTCGGCAAAAAAAGTATCCTGCCAACTAAAAACTATAATTTTCGCTCAATGTTTCCAACATGTAAACATCGTTGTTGCGCGTCCAAAACTAATTTTCAGTTTGCTGAGATTCGTCTGCTAAACACGATTACCTTCGTTTGGTATTCACTTGTATGCAACACTAGAGCACCCACAGTCAGTTTTATTATATTTTATAGCTTTCTATTTTATTAATATTAATTTATCTACGTATCGGTATATATTATTTTAAAGTATTAAAAACTTTGCTATCATAAAATAAAATGATCGTGTAATTACCTGAAATATGATAATCTATTTCCTTCCTCGTTCAATCAAACATCATTAATAATTATATAAAGCAGTAAAACGCTATTATAATCTATTAAACAAGCTTAATTTGCGATTGTAATTATTGGCATATGCTTAGCCATGCTTACTCGTTCATGTCGTCTGCTTTTGTCTCCATGTTTTCCATTTGAAATAGAAAACCTAGCAACACGGACTTTCTTTGATGTTTTGCCGCCAGCGACTAAAACAATATGGCGGATGTATCTCAAAATGGCAAACGAAACATTGCTTGTCTCCATGTTCACGCCGATAAGCGGTAGGTCTGGACGAGGCCTTACATGTCAACACTCAATTTGCATGCCGACACATTTCTCGTTTGCATCAAATTTCAACACTTGGACCGAACTTTTCGGTCTTACCTAGAACGTCGAACAATAGTTTAAATCTTTTGTGTGTGCAATATGTTTTATTACTTTTAATCATTACATAATTCCCCCCAAATAATGATTGTGCGTTACTATTCGATCCCCCCTCGTATATAATTTTCCTAATCCACCTAAATGTTTAGTTTTTAACGAAAAAAAATACCAATGAATAATGTACTTTTTCCCCACGCAATATCTACACTGTAAAAACAAAGTCTTATTTTAAGATGCATTTTGTGACTGGAATCATGCGAAATGAGTATGAAGGCACATTAGGTGTCTTACTGGTATAGAAAATTGATTTTAAGATGCAAAATGTGTCTGTAGCTTGGATTTAAGATACAAATAGAATCTTAAGTTATTCAGTCAAATAAAATGTCTAACTTTTATTCACTTTATAGAAATTCAACAATTGCATGACTTCTCATACAGACAAAATATACATTTTCTTCCTTAATTACAATTAATGGATAACGATATTTTATATCTTGAAGAATGATGATTTCATTTTCAAATGATTCTTCAAGCAAAACATAGGTATTTCTTTGTGGTAAATAACACTTGGCTACTCTTTTTTCACATACAAAATAGAAATTAGTATTAATTACAATGATATAAAGAATTTGAAGAAACTTTGGCATATTTGCTTTGCTATATTCATATAGCAGAAACGAATTGTTAAAGTATCTAATTCCATGTCTGGAAATTTCTTTAACACTTACAACTTCTACACCTATTCCAAATAATGTCAGAAGTTTTGATCTAATCTCATTTAAAGGATAATCATCAGTGTGCAAATTTCTAACAATGGAACAACTTATGACATCATTAAAAATAAAATTTGAATGATCAGAATTATTATATCTTAAAAAATTCAGACACATCATCGACTCGTGTCTTTCAGATAATGTCAAAGGAATATTTTTAAAATTCCTACCAAGTTGAGCTGCTAATTTAAAAAAAACAAGTTTCACTTCAAAATGAAAACACCATAGCTGTCTGAGTGGTCCTAAGTTTAGTATTTGTGAAGGTAAACGAATCATAAAATGCATTTTTGGTGTAATTTTACCTTTACCATACAACTTAGAAAACTCTTCATGATGCACTTGGATGAGATGTTTCAAAAGAAATACAACATTCCTTTTAATCTGAAAAGAAGTGCATAATGTGATTATCTTGGAAAATAAAAGAAAGCAATCCCATCTTTCATCGTTTTCTGGAACATAACTATGCGCAAGAAATGGCAAAATTAACCCTAATTCCCAACATTGTGCAGCTTTCTGCTTTAGCTTAATTGTGCCTTTAGTTTTGTTGTTTTCAATTTTAGTTGGCAAATTTCTTGATCTACCTTGGTCTGCAAAACGGAATTGTTCCAGCTTGTGGTTTAAATCTGCTAGTGTAAAATGGCCAATTTCTAAACAATGATTGGTTAGAAGTCGTATTTCAAGTTGCAAAGCACCTTCAAAAATGATATGCATGATGTCTATAACTAGACATTTGGTAACATCAAAATAAGGGACATCATCTAATACACTCTTTTGTATTCGACCAGTAACTTTTAGCCTTGTCTGACAGCCCTGTAAAATCAATCCTTTGAACATGCTGTTGGTGATCTGCTAAATTTCTTGTACAGATTGCATCTTCAATGAAGCTTTCTTTAATTTCCTTCTGATTTCTCAAACAATGTCTGCATGGACGCAAAGCAAAAGAAGATGATTCTTTGTAACCACCTATAGCATTGCTGGCAAAAGGATCAGCAGGAAAAGCAATCAAAGCTCCATAAAATGTTTGATGTTCCCTTCCTACTTTTAATAGAAATCCATTTTCAGATGCTAATTCATTTAAACAACTTTTAAAATCACTTAAAATTAGTGATGCATCAAATTTTTTGAGACTAGTGTGTTTCATAATGCCTAATAATTGAATACATTTTAAGGTTGATCTGAATTTATATCTTATATTTGCAATGTACCAATAAAAAATAGAAATTTTATGAGTCTTAACCTTAGAACCAAGTGGATTAGCAACTTCCACATCATCATAGTATGCAACAATTGCCAGAGCCTCCTTGTTGTCTTTGAATATGGCATGCTTCTTAAAAAAATTGCCATCACAGATATCATACATGTTGTCATCAGAACTACAATGGTTTGACATTACCTCTTTTAAAATTCCTGGATCAGACAGCAAGCTTTCCAAGTTTAGAATAAATGGGACAATATAGGCAAAACTGTATTTTGTCAATGATCGTTCGTTGACCTTTAGCATATGTACATTTTAGTTGAGACCCTAGTTTCACTAGTTTGATTTTCAGCATATTAAATTGGGAGACAAAAACTTCTCTCTTTGATGTCTTGTGCCTATTGAATCAAATATTGTTGCTTCCAGTAGGTCAGACAATTTACTGGTATCCACACCAGCTGCGTTTAGTTTTGTGATTATTATATAATACAAGTAATTAGATTTTGAGTTAATTATATGATGACTAGAGGGCGCCACAGGATGCGATTTTGAGTTCTTTGTTTGTTGTTGTTTTTCGATTGGATTGTTTCCTATCGGTTGTGTTATGAAGATGCAGTGACATTTTTGTAAGAGTTCAATTAGTAAAAACAGTTGTGTTTAAAAGAACATGAAGTGACTTTATTTAACAAAGAAGAAAGCCAACAAATAGTAGCAGGGCGTGGTTGGGACAAATAAAGAGTTGATAAGTACCAAAGAGAAAATACTGGCAATAAGAATCAAAGACATTGAGACGCCATTTTTATGAGTGTAAACATAAGAGTAATTGAAACCACAACAACAAAAAATGGCTACTTCAAACTTAGAGAAGAATACAACAGAAACAATTGGAGATATAAGAAGAATAGAAATATTGACTGATTCAAATTATTTCTCATGGTCAAAAAGAGTAAAGAATGTCCTCAGAGCCAAAAAACTATGGAAGGGAGTCATAGACAAAGATGAACCAAAGAGAGGCAAGAAAACAGATCCTGACTATGATGCTAAAGAGAAGATTTGGGATGAGTGGGATGACAAGAATTCTGCAGCAGTAGAAATCATCATCAACACTATGGCCACAGCCCAAGTACTAAGATACTCCAATGAAGAAAATGCAAAAAAGCTATGGCAAAGAATAGAAGATGAGAACTCTGCCAGAACAAATGAATTAAAATGCTTCTATTAAGTGAGTTAACATCATTAAAGAAAGAAAAGAAAGAGACAGTTGACTGTTACATGAACAGGGCAGAAGCTATTTTCACCAAATGTGTGGATGTTGGTAAACACACTGAAGATCATGAGCTCCATCATTTCACTTTGCAAGGAGTAAGAGAATAAAATGATATATCGGTGAGAACATTGGAAGGAAGACCAAACCTTACCATGACAAAAAAAGGGACCAACTGAAAAAAGATGAAGCCCACATGATCAAACAAAAAGAAGATAAAGGACCAAATGAAAAGGAATCAGTACAGCATGTAAAGGATAAATATAACTATCCAAAAGGAGGGAAACCATGTTATAATTGTGGGAGGAAAGGACATATGGCCAAAGACTGCTACAGTAAAACGAAGTGCTACAATTGCAATGGATATGGACACATTGCAGTGAATTGCAAAAAACCAAAAGGTGTGGCATTTAATAAATATCCAAAAAGGGGTCACGGAAAATATCAAGGCAAAGGACGTGGAAAAGGAGCAGAAGATGCATCTGCAGCATGGGATGAGGAGGAAAGTGCAAGAGCAGCTTATGAAATTGAGGACAGTGAACAAGCTTGTCAGGCTGTGGAAGATTATGAAGAAGATGAAATCATATGGCTGCAAGATTCTGGTGCTACAAGTCATATGGAAACCAAGAAGGACATCTTTTGTAACTATAAAAGATGTGACATAAACATAGGATTGGCAAATAAGAATGGAAGAATAAAAGCCATAGGAAAAGGCGAAGTTACCATATTCAACAAAGATGAAGGAAAAATCATAAAACTGCATGACACACTACATGTTCCTGATTTAGGTTGTAACCTAATTTCTGTGCCAAAACTAGTTGATGATAATTTGATTGTCATATTTGACAAAACAAATTCAAAGATGATGAAGGATTCTCAAGATGAAGTGCTGATGACAGCTCAGAGAACAGGAAATAAGTATATCATAAGGACTGGAATTATAACTGATGAAATAGCAAACACAGCTGAGGGAATGGACCAGAAATGGCATCAAAGATTGGGTCATGTCAACTACCAAACGTTGAAAGAAATGGAAAGGGAACAACTTGTAAAAGGATTGAATCAAGAAAAGGAAACTAATTGCATTTGTGAAGAATATGAAAAAGGCAAGATGACAAGAAAACCACACCGAAGGGTTACTGAAAGGCAATCTACTAAAGTGAGTGAATAAACTGCTTCATGTGGACTTAGTTGGTCCAATAACTCCAGAGTCAGAAGGGAATGCCAAATATTTCCTTACCATTGTGGATGATTACAGCCAATACATAATAGTGAGAACATTAAAGACAAAGAGTGAAACGTGGGACAATTTAAAAGAAGTGGTTCAAAAATTGGAAAACCAAACTGGACCTTCATTAAAAAGAATAAGATCTGACAATGGTAAAGAATTTGAAGGGAATGACATGCAGAAATGGATGAAAGAAAAGAGCATCCATCACGAAAAAACAACTCCTTACACTCCAGAATCAAATGGAATAGTGGAAAGAGCAAATATAACTTTGATTGAGATTACAAGAACATTGATCAAAGAAGCAAAATTACCTTTGAAGTTCTGGGGAGAATGCGTGTACACTGCAGTGTACATCAAGAATAGATGTAAATCGAGTATACATAAAGTGACACCCTATGAAGTCACGAAAAAGATGAAACCAAATGTGGGCTATCTAAAACGATTTGGATGTATGGCCTATTTGCTAGTCAAAGGTCAGCAAAAAAGGAAAATTCGATAGCAAAGTTTTCAAGGGCATTTTTGTGGGATATTCGGAGAATAGAGCTGCCTACCGGATTTTCAACCCAGTAACAAAGAAAATAAAAAAAGAAAGGGATGTCAAATTTGATGAAAATGAACTTGGATACAAACTGTTAGAAGAAGTTCAAAGTGATACTATGCAATGGTTAATACATCTGGATGAACATGATGAAGTTCAATCAGAGATAGGGATTGATCATGAAGAAATTCAACATGGAGAAGATGTACAAGAGAGAACAAATAATGAAGAAGAATATGAAGAAGAACATGAAGATGAAGAGGCTCAACCAACAAAACAAGGTAGAATTAGAGAAGTAACCAGGAAATGATTAAAGAAAGGAATACTCAAGAAATAAAAATGAATGAGCAAACACTTGTTGAAGGAGGTGCAAGAAGATCACAAAGAATAAAAGAAAAACAAATGGCATTAACCGTGAATGAAATAATAATACCTAAAAGTTACAACGAAGCAATCAATTTCAAAGAAAGAGCCAAATGGCAAGAAGCCATAAACGAAGAAATCAGGTCCATGGAGAAACATAAAGTATGAAAGATAGGAAAATTGGAAAAAGGGGAAAAGATTGTGAAACCGAAATGGATCTTCAATTTAAAGCAAAATCTTGATGGAACTATCAAAAATACAAAGCCAGATTGGTTGCTATGGGCTATACTCAAAGACCAGGATTTGACTATGACGAAACATATGCTCCGGTAATAAAGATTGAAACCGTAAGACTGTTGATGAGCATAGCTGCGATTAAAAGGGCCAAGATCAAACAGCATGATGTTAAAACAGATTACATGTCAATAGTTCGCCAACAATAGTTCGAGCGACAGTAGTTCGCCGACAATAGTTCGCTGTGAATAAGTTCGCCAGTGCAAACAGTTCGCGAACAATAAGTTCGCTATTAAATCAGTTCGTTAATACTTAGTTCGCACCGTTTATTTAATGAGATATTATTGGAAGGGGAATCGAACTGGATGAAAAGCTTTATTAAGCACGACTGTCAAATTAAAACCAAAACATTACCATGTGAAACGACCGATTTCTGCATGTATATATTCGTACATAAGTTTTCAGAATGAAAAATTGTGCGCTAAACCGCGATGATAATCTAAAATATCACGATTTCTGAAATCTGCTACTATCGTCGCAATTCTAGTTGCGCAATCGCGATACTTTTTTCTGCCCGGATTTGCTTCTTGCCCGGCAATAAATTGTTCGATCTTCACTTCATTCATGCTCTGCTCCTGCTTCAAAGCGGCCACATATTTCCAGAAGGACGGATGATTAGTCGTTCTGTCTTTTAGCCTTTTTGTAACCTTGAGTATACAATAGGTAATATATAAAAATATTTCATAATTCATGAAAATTCCTGGCGCTCGGAGTAAATGTAGAGCAGAAGGTCAAAGGGGGGTGCAAGAAGGTAGGAGGAATTTGACACAACATGAAAAACCAGCCCAGATTGTTGATTTCAATAACAAGACATCACTGTGCTAAAATATCCTAGATATCCTAGCTTGGATTGTCTTTTGCTTGTCGCTTCATTATTTATCTCAATTTAAGAATCACTAGATTCAGAGCTATCATTATCAGTGGTAAATATATTATCGCCTTCTTTGACAGACGGTTGATATTCTTCATCACTGTCAGAAAGATCCTCATCGGTACTCGCATTATGCTCAAGAATAACCGCATCACACTTTTTATTATGGCCATAAACATTGATTGATCAATTTCTGAAAAAATATAGTGTTGCTAATTCAGAATTACAACTAAAACCTGCCCCGAAAATGATTTTGAATTATCTGTAATGAAAGCATAAATTAACTTTGTCTGCACAAAGTATCACATGTGCTACACATAAAAAAAGTATAAATACTATTTAAAAAAATAAACATCAAGAATAATTAGTCTAATCTATCCAAATGATGTCTATATTTTTAAATTCACACTTCACCTTAGGATGTCTTAAGTATAAATGGATAGTATCCCGGGTTCAAATTGGATTTGAAATACAAGGGTTTTGTTTCTATTTGTAACCATTCTACATTCTTCCACCTCCTTTGAACACTCTTCAAATGACATACAATAATGTAGTAAAAATTGACCTCTCCTTTCGCCTCCTGCATCCGGGGAAAAATGAACACCATATTGGAGTAACAATAAAAAATTGTATTCAAATTTTTTCATAAATAAAATATGAGTAAATACCAAAAAAAGCAACACGTAGATAACACATTAATAAAGTTTATCTACGTATGTTGACAACAATATACTTTTTTTGAAAAGAGGCACATGTTTTATAAAAGAAATAAGCAGTTAGAAAACACATTAATACACCTTATTGTTTTTTTGAAAATCAGCACTTTTTTGTATAGCAAAGTTTTACAACTATCGTGTGCCATATTGGTATAAGTAAAGGACATAAGAATTTTGTTTTCATTTTTTTAAAAAAATTCACTCGAAACTTGCATTCTGAAGTCATACAGTTTCACTTTGAATATGTGCCGCGTGTTAAGCTACACGTACTGGGATTACCTCCCCCAGTGGATGTGCCGTTTGTTTCTAGCCTTATTAATGAGGCTTACAATTCATTTTCCATGCCCCTAACAAATATTTGGGATATGGAATTCTTCATGAGTTCTATAAGTGTGGATGTCCTCGAAGATCATCAGATCCACAGTAAAGTCTTCATTGTGGTTTCACTTATTTTTTTAATGCATGAAATTATCGTGTACAAAATTTAGTCAATTTTATTTATAAACAGGACCCTTAAACAGCATAAAAGTGATGGATGCTTAGAAAAAAAGTAAATATCATTTTTAGAATTGTTTAAATAAAACTAGAACATTTATTAAAAAATTCTTTCTATTTTTAGGTTCATCTTGTAAAACTACATTCATCAACTTGTAATTGTTTTTATTTAACATCAAAAATATGTGCTTTTTTATGAGGTGAGCCAGAAATGAATTCTCCTATACTATTCACTTCACTGTGTGACATTTTTCTTTTGGCAGATTTTCTGCTAATGTAGCAAGTGGTGCAGACAAAAATTGATAAGAATCCATAAACATCAAATCATCTACAAGAAATGTGGTATATCTTTCCATATTTAATGGGATAACTTTTATTTTGCTTGGTTTCACTTTGTTAAAGACTCTTATTATAAAGTGCCCATCATAAGATCTCAAAGAATGTGCAATGCAAGTCATTGCTTTCTTTGTTTTCAATGTTGCATTTCAACTTTTACATGCAGTCCCCTTGTAATTTTGTTCCAGCTAAATAATGATTATGATCGCGAACTTTTTCATTTTCATCAGTAAAGTTTTCTTTACACGTGAAACAGTAAGTGGCTTTTTCGAAATTATCTTCGTCTTTAGCATTTGTAAGTGTCACTCACCACCCGTTCGAATAACGAGAGGTCCCGGTTAACACATCCAGAGAGGTTATGTTGAAATTATATATCCTTCGAAAGTGTTTTGGGTCCTCGTGGTAAAATCACACCAACATGATTAAAGATTCATACAATTCTTTATTTTTCGATGCAAAACCAATAATCATGAAGTAATCCATAAAAATAAACCCAATACAACTATAATTGCGAAAAACATTCCAATAACACTCAATAAAAGTAACGCAAAGTCCAAATTCAGATAAGGCTAAGTCCAAAAGCAAGTGAGGAAACTATTCTAAGTCCCAATTCAGCTCAGCTATAATAAATCAAGTCCCATAACCAAAATAATAACATGGCAAGAGATCTGATTCCTACCATTTGGTCGGTACGTCTGACGTTTGGGATCTTCATTCGTGGTCTGCCTAACTCTTCCCAAAAATCTACTCTATTTATACCTTTCAGCTTGTTTACTACTTGTTTGGTGATTCATCGCACGACTCATCATGCTCTTTGTCATAATTTTATCTAGGTCAAGAGAGGAACGCAACTAATCGCAGAATACTCGGTGAAATCTTAGAGGTTTTAGTCCGTTAGGTCCCAAGAATGTTTATTTCAGGTTCTCTAGTTACTGATCTTCGTTTTGATGGCAGTCCCATCTTCTGGTGACTTCTAGATAAATAGTTATTCGAATAATTCGCATTTTTCGCATTGAACTTTGTTGTCACTCGATGGCGCCACTTCCGCGAGCGCTTTATTTGAAAGTCTGTTTGTCTTCCATGTGCAACAGGGGACGTCATGCATGTCGTTAACCCTGCGCACATGTGTTTCAAGGGTTTTCCGTTTTCACCCCAAAACCGGCGGCTATCTTAAGTTATGTTTTTCGTTTGCTTCTGGTATACAATGACACATCGCTACGAAAACCGTTACGACATGTCAATAACAGCCATAACAACAGTTTGTGTGCTTCGCTTGCTAACTACTGACGCCATTTTGGATTTGCCAACTCGGTTCAGTGAGTGTCTTCCATTTCAATTTTCGGTATTTTGTGTGTGCGGTCTGCCAATTGTGCCATCCGGTGGTTCGGAGGTCCTTCTGTTTGCCCATGTCCCCTGTTCATTTGTCGGACATGGCATTCCACTACGAGCAGGCCGGTGAAGCTGCCTTCGCCGCTATCCTGAACCTGTTCGATTCATACTATTATGGAGACCTTGAGGTCATCTGCCTGGACACGGTGGTCCTGGTAACAGTTGCGGGGTACCCGGGGTCTTTGTTGACCCTCAACTTCCTGGAGGCCCCTCACCCAGCATTCTGGGAGGTGCTTGGCCCGGTCTTTCAAGTCTTTTTGGAGAGCTGGGAGCCGCTGGGGCAGAGACGGTCGCCACCGTCTACGCCCATTATCTGGAGGGTCTGACGGCCCATGGTTACTTAGATCCGGCCAACCCAGGGGCCGTCGTCGGAGTGGAACCATGGCCGCTGTAGGACTCTTCTCAAGCCTCTGGGCGGAATCGCACGATAGTAAACTGTTTGATTTTGTCTATATTTGTATTCTTTGGATTTTTCTGCTTCCTCCCTTATATCCCCATGCTTATGTAAAATTTTGCCAGCTATTAAATGTTTATATTCTATACTTTTTGTTTCTTCATTCTTTCACCTACTAGAACCCGGGACATCACATAAGTATTCTGTAATGTTTCAATGAAGAAAAGTTTTTCACCTTGTTTTTTAGTGACATAACCATATCATAAGCTGCATGTTTAGATCTTTTGCATTCATGAGCAACAACACACCCATCATATCCAATGATAACATAAAAATAAGAACAAGGTCCATGTTTCTAATAATTGTTGGTAAATGAATTTTCTGACCATGGATTTACTGTGTCAATAGGTTTAATAACACTTTCAAAATCAAAATAAGAAACAAAAGGCAATCGCATGGTGTTATCATATTCACAAAATTTTAACTTTGATTTGTCATGTGTGGGCATTCTAATATTTATAGGTTTACTAGATTCACACATTGTATCATGTAGTTTTCATGTAGTTCTTCATCATGTGATCTAAATTACTACTTAAGAACAATGCAGGATCAATTATATCTGATGCATTTTCATGGGATAACTCTCTTAACAAATTTGAAAAACCCGATCTTATAGGATTAATAAGTGAACATTTGTCAACTTTAAAATCATGGACTTGTGTAAGGTGTTTAAGATCTTTTTGAGAAGTAAAATTTAACTTGCATGAGCTACATTGAAAATTGTTTACATTAGCACCACGGTTACTTGATAAATTGTTAAAATAATCATATGAAGTAAAGTCTATTAAACAATGTGAACACTTCATTTTGGGTTAGATTTAATCATCCGTAAACTCATAGACATTTTCAGACAAAACTGGTATGGTTTGTAATGCATTAAACATATGAGGAAAACGTCGAACAGGAAAACATGCACCCTTATTTTGATTGTCACGCATGTATTGCTTTCGAATGTCTATATACCATTCATGCGTTCTCTTATTTTTTAAAAGATTTAAACTCCAATTATCGCAAATATCGTGATAATGTAGTGTTTTAAAATCACTTTGTGATTGATTAGGTTTTTTGGGAGTTCTACTAATCCCTTCTTCTTCCAATCCTTAATCAAAGACTGGTCTTTCTTTTGAACTATCTTCTTTTTTGGTTCACCTTTTTTCTTTGCAACAGGTGTTTCCTTTTTTTCACCATCATCAGCCTTGCATTTTGTAGACTCAGCTGGTTTTTGATCTTTTACTGATTGTTTCTCATCATGTGACTCACTGATGAATACTTCATTCAGATAAGACTCTAGGTGTAGAATAAAAAGCTGCCTTAGTCTTCAACAAATATATGTACAAATAATTTAACTTAGTCCAACCAGCCAATAGTTGTTTTTTCAAGGGAAAACGTAGAAACTAAAAAATCCCTTTTGAAAAATACTAACTGAAAGGCGGTAGTCCAACCAGCCTGTTGAGTGGTACGCCCTCAGAGGCACATCCCGTATTGGGGCACAGGTGTTCTGAGGGACACAAAATGGGGTCATCACAGTTTTGTGTGGGTCGTAAAACGGCAGCACAAAGCTAACGAGATCATCTCCGGTTTAGGTAATAAACTAATAAACAGTAGTGTGAGAACGGAGAGAAAGGTGGCTCTGCCCCAGGCAACACATAAAGCAGATCCGGTTTGAAAGTTCTTTGTTCGCTCTCTTACCAGTAGACCTCGGAGAATGGACATGTTGTTTTTAGTTCTCGCGAATATGTAAACGTGCGGACTTGTAACTTTAACTAACAACTGATTTTGGTTTTAACTCTACAAGCAATAAAATCAACTTCTTACATTTATCAACACAGCCAATAATAGTTTTTTTTCAAAGGAAAAGAAAAAAGTGAAAACTTACCCATTGTTCTTCGTTGCTTGCCTTGTCCAAAGATCTTTCAAGCCAGATAATTTTTGAAGCACAACATGCTTGTGAATGACCAACAGTGAAAACTAGCTCGCTATAGTATATTCAATTTTTCTCCTGTTTTTTCCTCCATTAAAAGCAATTAAATTTAAATGTTATTTTTAATAGCTCATAAAAATAATTTTAATAGATGGGAAAATGTTTTTATCTGAATTTTTATTGTTGGAAACATTTTTAATGGGTTTTTGATGCATGGTAAACATTTTTTGAAGTAGTTTTTTATAGTCCATAAAAATAAATTTATTGGTTGGGAAAATTTTTGATGCGTGAAACATTTTTATAGCACAATTATAAATTTTAATGATTATGTGTGTGGGGGGGGGAAGTTTTTTTTGTAGTTTTTTATGACAAAATTATAAATTGCCTGCTGTAATAATAGTTGTTTTCAAAGTGGCCTGCCGTAATAAAAATTGTTTTCAAAGTAAGCTGCTGTAATAAAAATTGTTTACAAAGTGTTGTTTTGCAAAAGTTGTTTTCAAAGTGACCTGCTGTAATAAAAGTTGTTTACAAAGTAAGCTGTTGTAATAAAAGTTGTTTTCAAAGTGACCTGGAAATGCCTTTTACTTCTTGGGACTGCAATACAATGGTAGGATTGGACCACTACATGCCTACACTGATGCAAGTTGGGACAAGACCAAAGATGCAAAATCCTCTACTGGCATATTAACAAGATTTGAAGGAGCCCTCATTAATTGGAAAAGTCAAAAGCTAACCAAAGTTGCACTTTCAACCAGCGAAAGTGAATTAATTGCGGTGGTGGAAGGAGTAAAAGATTTGATTTGGACCAAAGAATTAATGGAAGAAATTGTCCCAGAATGGCTAACAGGACGACAGAAGATACTTTTTTGTGACAGCATAAACGTTGTATCAATGATAAAAAATGGCAATATGAGAGCTCGCTCCAAACACCTGAACAGAATTACCCACTATGTGAGAGAATAAATGACAAATCTAGGAATTGAGATATGCTATATACCTAGAACTGAAATGCTGGCAGATTTCTTGATGAAAGCAATAAATGGAACTGTGATGGGAGAGATGACAAGTCAAGTTATGAAATGTGATTTTGTATTTAATGTGTTTTGAAACAGTTTCTTAAAGAATATATTAGAGATAGTCAAGTAGCTTGAAACCTGGGAGGAGATAAGTAATTATTAAATTTAATTGTTACATTTCGATTTAGATATGTAAATCAAAATCTAGGAGGAGATATGTGATCATTATATAATACAAGTAATTAGATTTTGAGTTAATTATATGATGACTAGAGGGCGCCACGGGATGGGATTTTGAGTTCTTCGTATGTTGTTGTTTTTCGATTGGATTGCTTCCTATTGGTTGCGTTATGAAGATGCAGTGATGTTTTTGTAAGAGTTCAATTAGTAAAAACAGTTGTTGTGTTTAAAAGAAGACGAAGTGACTTTATTTAACAAAGAAGAATGCCAACAAGTTTCATGTGTATTAATTAAAACCAATAATATGACAACAATTGGTTTAATTTGGCTGACAATTGATTCATAGAAATTACCTCCAGTAATTTTAATTGATCATTAAATAGTGACTTCATCCCATCAACCATACTAGTCACTGCAGAATGTGTTAACATGTGATGCTCATTCATAAACAAAACAAATCTTGCAGCCTTCTTTTCCAATATTGGATTTTGCTGTGCATCTAAAATTGTTGCCACACAGTAAACAATATAATTAGGATAAAACATGCTTACCACTAGATTAGCATTTCATGTGTGAAAATGTAACTATAAAATTAAATTAACTGTTATATTCTCATATTTATCTCACCTGTAATCTCAGAACTCTCTAAATGAGCTATAGTTTCATTATTTGCATTTTGTAAATCTGATTCTGATGAAAGATGGCAGCTATGTTTTCTCCAAACATGCTGTCTCAATGTTTCCCACTTTTTGTTTACCACAGTTGACTTGAAATGTTTTTTCAAACTGGTGGATACTTATTGTAGGATTTAGAAGCTTATGCTTACTAGAAAATTTGGAAATACACATTGAACATTTGTGTGACGTTTTCTGCTGATTTCTATCAAGCAGCCATTGCTTGCTTGAAATGGAGATGCATAAAAAAACTGGTTTTTAGTCTCTATTTACCTTTCCCATGCAAGGCAAGGCGGGTGACGTCATATCCTGTTGCAATAAGGCGGGAAAAGTTGTGTTCTTTGTTTCAGCTTTATGATAGGGTTTCAGTCAGCACCTTTAGAGGTAGTTTTGCTAAATTTAAATTCTATGATGAGAGAAGTGTTAATTGAATATGGAGGAAAGAAAAAAGTGCTTCTTCTTAGAGAGAATAATGAAGCTGAAGCTGATCTGGCAATCCTAATAGAGACTTTCAAGAAACTTCAATCAAAAATAGACTGCAATGATGAACCTTCATTTGCCATCTTTAATCAACGCTTCCAGGAGTATGTAGAGATTAATGATTCTACTATGATAGCTGATGGGAGTAAAATCTCCATCATAATGACTTACAAACTGGATATGAAAATTTCAGTAAGTACATTTTTCTTTAACAGAACACTAAATCTTAAAGAATTAATCACAAGAAATGCCTACCCATGATAGGGATGATTAAACATAGTATTTGAAATTAAAGCCAAATGTGCAATAACAGAAACAAAGTGGTTCTTAGTCACATGATATTTTTAATAAATAAATACAAAATCTTCACTAATTTTTCATTTTACCTTTTTAATTATTTAAACTATTGTTTTTGTTATTTGCTTAGATCAAGTCATGCTATCTTAAGAGCTTTAAGATTAAAATAATGTAGAAATATTTCCTGCAATTTTTATTCATCTATAGTTACTGATGCTTACTGTATAATTAATGTGATACTAATCATGTGAATTATGCAGAAATAGTTTCCATTGCATTTTCAAAGCCAGAATTTAAAATATGCCGGACGGCTGGTCGTAGTCTTCTGTTCGCGTGCTTGGTGAGCACGGGAAAATGGTGTTTGTCGTCGGCTGTCCTCGGCCCCTCGGGGGCGGCCTGACAGAGGTCCGTTTTCCCGTGCTCACCAAGCGCGGGAAAGTATCGAGTGATGTCGGTCGTCCGTGATCCTTCGCGGACGGCTGGCCGTTGTCTTCTTCGGCCGATGTTGGTGGGTCCGGGGCCGAGTCAGAGCGTGGTGGGTAGGAACCACGCTCTGCTACCATTGTTGGTCGGAGTTTGGCCCCGGACATGAACAAAGCCCAAAAAACAAACATTGAACTAAAAACTTACAATTTATTTGTGACCTTAAGATTATGGTGATGTTGCCAGGGTGGTGGTTGCATTGCAAGTGAATTAATCAAGATGGCGGACGGGATAAATTGACCCGGGCTCGTCCAAAAAAGGGGAAATAAAGGGGGAGGAAGGTATGGTGGGAGGTAACTGACCCCGGTCAGTTGGAGGGTACCACTGAATCGTCCAACGTGGGCTCGACGCGCGGATGGGGCCCTGTGTGCAAATCTAATCGAATTTGGCCCCTAACCCCCCGGAAATTGTAACAAACGTAAACAAAAGAATCACACAACTATTGACAGACAGCCACCATAACCAAAATTATCATAACGAATACAAAATACTGAGTTGGAATGTTTCGGGTTTACGCACTACTCTCCTCGATATCGATGCCGCTGACCTAATAAAAACCCAAGACGTGGCATTCCTAACTGAGACATGTGGGACAGATGACGAAAACATTTCGGAAGATAAATTCTTTAATATTCAGGTACCTGACAGTAAAGATAACAAATTTTATGCTCGAAAGCCACGTTTAATACCCCGGAACTTATAAGGAAGAATAAGACAATTATCTCGGCTAGCCTCGAGTCGAAAACAGCTGGGGCAAAACTGTCAGTGGCTGGATTCTACAGCCACCATAAACTCCAATAACTTCCACCATAAACTTATCAATATACTCCCGAAACCAAGGCTCCACAAGAAGGCTACCTCCAACTACCTAAATAACCTCCGAAACAATAACCCACCAGCTACTTCAGATCATAACTTGAGACAGTATGCAGAACCTTTTACAAAATATCAACTTCTCTCCTCCATTCAAGCCTCCTCCCCCAATAAAGCGACCGGCCTTGATCTTATTCTCACTGACCTTCATAGAGGCCAAGATAACCAACTGACAGACGAGCTCCTAACACTATTTAACCACACTAACTGCCCACACCTTCCCTACTACATAGAAAGCCACCATAATACACCCAGTACACAAAAAAGGATCACCGGCCGATCCCCACAAATACAGGCCCACCAGCCTTGTCTCAAACCCTGCCAGAATGTATATGACCCTAATAGATCAGCGAACCTTACAATGGGCAACTGACAAAAAAATAATCCATCCACCCAATCGGCATTCATGAAAGGTAGAGGCACACAGGACCAGATTACACTGGTCAACAGCCAAAATGTATCGGTTACGAAATCAGTCAATTATAACTAATTTTGCTGTGCTGAAAAAGGGTATGAAATTATAAAACGAAGTTTAGCTCTAGTTTTTATGATACAGTTAGCTTTACTGTGTAGTTTTACAGTGTAATGATAAATGGAGAACAGATTTATTCATAGGAAAAAAATGTCATTTTCAACCTGTAAATAAAGTATAAATGCAAGATGCATACTCTTACAATGCCAGCCTACAAACCAATTTGCATATGCAGGCTTGTATACATCATTTGATGTGTCATCTGCATCGGATTTACTTGCTGTAATACAGAAATGTGCAGCATATTACCATGCCTCGAGGAAAAAGAAATCAGAAAGATTTATTTTGTACGTGGCAAGAGACTGTCCACAACGAATATAGCCACCAAAATAGGATGTTCAAACTGTTTTCAAAAATGCCATAACAAAAGGTCTGGAGTATGGAGCCAAAAAAAAGTCAGGTAGATCCAAAAAACTGTTTCCCAGGGACCAGTCATATTGCCACCAACAATGAGCTGTCCACACATGAAATTGCACGGTTGCTACCAACATATGTGTCCCACCAAACTGTAAAAACGTTTGAATATTAATTCCAATGTAAGATTTAAGAAAATGAAAGAACATAACCCAAGCTCACTTCCAAGCCTTAGTCCGACCATTGAGTTGACATTAGTGAACACATATTCTCTGTCAAATACGTATTCACATACATCTTTAGAGAGTTTGAGCCATTTAATGTAACGTAACTTTCAAGTACCTAAAAAAAAAATTCCCAAGAATGAGCGAGGCCAAAATAAAGGAAGGTGTGTTTATAGGTCCACAGATAAATGAACTTATGAAAGATGGACATTTTGATCAGATCCTCCGCAGTTTAGAGAATAATGCCTGGAAATCATTCAAACTTGTGGTTGAGAATTTTCTGGGAGACAAGAAAGGAGATAATTAATTATAAAGAACTTGTGAGGAGACTTCTCTTAGCCTACCAGAAATTAGGCTGCAACATGTCCTTGAAGATTCACTTCCTGCACTCTCATTTGGACTTCTTCCCTGATAACTAGAGATAGCTAGAGAGGATGCAGCTTCCAGCACAAGATTCATACTCATTATTTAGCTTTAACTAATTGAAAATAGTATGAAAATGTGATTTTCGTTGATACGAAATGACCAGAACCTAAAGCTGCACTGTGACAGCAAGAAAACAGCCTATTCAAAGCTGCACAATACATCTGAAAAGTTTTGCAACTTTGCTACAACTTTATTGCAGCTCTGCAACGTTTTTGCAGCTGCAGTACAGAAAACTGCATGCTGCACGCTACTTTTCTTCAGCGTGTGAACACGACCTGCAACTTTTGCAGCTGCAGCACAAAAACTGCACAGCAAATGTAGCCTGGTGTGCAGGCACCTTTAGGTTCACACATTGCTGATGCATAAAGGGAATTACAATCCCAATAACCAATGTAGGATAAAGGTTGTATAGGATAATAATTATGAACCATTGGATTGTTAGCTTTTTATAACGGTCACTACAAACTGATACAACCCCACGAATACCTTGTTCAATAAATAAACGCATGGCATAGTCAGTAAACAGTTCAAGCTTAACATTTGAGAACTTCAATGCAGCAGTCCAAGCATACATTGGCAAAGTAAAATAATGAGTTGGGTCTAGTCCAACACTTTCCATTGATAATTTTCGAAAGTTTTTAAATTTTGTCTGACAGAAGAAGGCAATCAACATGAATTTAAAGATCATGATAATCTCCCAGTGTTTTACATTCAAGTGTATTCTAAACACCGAGAACATGTTGATAATTTTCATTTGATATTGATTCATCATTGAGTTGGGATTTAAAATATTCTGGCTGTGGACAATATCAAGCTTAGAAAAGTCATCCAAATATTCATAAAGAAAAAATACATCTTGTTCATCAGTTTTACTATTGTTTCATCTTTGAAATACCAGTTAATAGTATGACATTGGTGTTTTGGAATATTTTCTGTCAATATTGCGAGTGGGGCAGACAAGAACTGGTATGAATCCATGAAGAGCAAATCATCTACAAGAAATGTGGTATATCTTTCCATATTTAATAGAATAACTTTAAGCTTTTTTGGTTGAACTTTATTTAGAGGTCGTATTATAAAATAACCATCATACAATCTTAAAGAGTGTGCAATACATGGCATCACTTTTTAATTTTTCAAGACTGAGTTGCAACTTTTGCAGGCTGCACCACGATAGTATCTCCCAGGTATAAAATGATCGTGGTCTCTCACTTTTTCACTTTCATCATGACATTTTGTTTTGCACATATAACATCATATGGCATTTTCTTCAGCTTTTTTCTTTAATGCCATCACCAAATCATAAATTGCATTTATTGATCTTTTGCATTCATGTGCAACAACTTGGCTATCAAATCCAATGATGAAATATGAATAAGAACAAGGTTCATGTTTTTGGTAATATTTTGTAAATGGCTTTTGTGGATTTGGATTTGCACTTGCAATTGGTTTCAA
>JAUJYV010001219.1:0-20318 GCA_033995625.1 Ophyiulus pilosus
TGAAAATGGGTACGACCCCCCCTACCACATGGCATTTATTTGCTGACTGTAGGGTACTGAGTTGAATTGAATTGAATGAATTGAGATCTACCCAAAAATTCCTTGGAAGACTATGACAATTTATCAGTTTATTTCTCAGTGACCATGTATTGAAGGATGATAATTATAAATTCCAAAGGTCTATATATATCATCTTGTTTGAAAACTACTATAACCTATGATCAGTAACTAATATTATAATACAATTGTAAGCAATACAAATTAATTAAAGTCGATAGACTCAAATATCTCTGGGTTCGAGCAGACGACAGGAAGTGACGTCAAACGCATATTCTAGCATTTCACATGTGATGTAATAAAAGGCTACTTGACCATTGCACGTACTTGTGTAATGCTACACGTTGGGGTATCCGTACTCTTCAGAGTTTGACGATTTAAACATCTGTATTTTTGTCATGTTTATCTCCTTGTCTTCATAAATTGAAATCGAAATATTATATTAAGCTATTGCTACAGTAACTCTGCATCGTATTTAGAAGCTTATAACAAGCTGACATGTAATGTGAGTATGTCTGTCACAGATTTAACTAGGTTCTAAATATCTTATTTGACCTTAAGTGCGCTTCGTGTATTGTTGGTGTGATATGTTAATTGTTTAGATACATGATTTACTATATGATAGAAATACAGTGAATCACATTTTTGGTCTTCCAAAATTGGTGTACTTTACCATATTTCTGAACGGTTGGCTGCTGTCCAAATACCTCTTTCATGTTAATATTGTTACGCGATTGGATATATGCCACATAAGCCCTAATTGTGATCGTACATGTTAACTTTCCTATACCATATTCTTTTGTCTGATAATTCCTTGCGCAAGTACGATTTAAATTATACCATTTGTAATCACAATGACTCAATATGCCACGATTTTAAAATAATATATGTAACAGTATACCTTGCTGTGCCCCTTCAAGTTATTTTAACAGAATTTCGTGGATGATATCTGCGCATTACTGGTTGTCAGAACTGGAAGTTTACCTTGATATTCTGTCCTTTAGTACAGTCATTTCTCTAGGGTAAAGCTGTTAACCCTGGTGTGTTGCCAGCTTTGTCAACAACAGTGAATTACCCGTAACTGGTAATGAACTATGTGGCTTCAGATACCGCTTAATTATATTTTCTATTACCAAAAATATGTAATTTTTGTTTGTTTCAAATGTGGAACTCTTTGACATACCAATCTGGATGGCTTCGGGTAAATATTTACCGAGCTGGGTAAATCTCTATAGAAAAGAGCATAGGTCACATTTTGTCGGCCCAGCTGCAGGGTACAAAACACTAAAAGATCCATTTGCTTAACCTGACTGAAAATGAAATTCAGCCAGAGAACAATCCCATATGGGAGTTTTTAAAATGTAGCATACATAGGGGTGCGTAAGGTAGGATCAGCTCTTCATCCCGCAGTGCCCCGCTGGCCACTGCTGTTCTCTGTTTAGTTTAGTAGCCGGTATCCCAAGAGATACAGACTACCTATCCAGCGGTACCACGAGGAGGCCAGAGAACAATGCAATTATGAGTCTTGTATACGGCGATTAGATCAGCCAAGAATCAACCTGAAAATCACCGGTGGACAGAGGCATAGTTTCTCCGTTATAAGTACAATAGAACCTGGACTAACCAAACCTTGTATATATCCGAGTGGCCGTGTTTTCCAAGCCATAAATTACGTGTACGCTTTGTTCTAAAGTCTTGAGCACCATCTTAAATTAGTGCTTTTTGGAGGTGATCTGCAAAATTGGGATAGCGATTTGTACAGCTCATCACATATTATCCGAGTGGAAAATTGCATACACTATTTTAGGGTGGTCCATCATGCAGCCCCAAAGCGTTTTTTGGCGGCATTCTACAACATTCAAGAAAGTTATTAAATCTGTTGTTGGCTCATTGTTAACATAACATATTTAATTATTTCCGACAAATTTAGTGCGTGCAGGACACATACAAATTTATGAAAAATAATAATTACTGTAGTTATTAAACATTGTAATTAGAGTGCAAGGCCCATGGGTTTGTTTTGAAGTGCTCTTGTGGCCCTTTTGATATGAAAAGTTGGACCACCCTGCATTATGTATTTATTAACTTTATAGTACATGTAATATAAATACATGTAATTTTCTACAAATAAAGGCACAGATTTAAAACGGATAAAATATACACTTAGTGGAAATATTAGTATAATTTACTTTTAATACAAAATTTGTATGGCCATCTGTAGTGTCATTGTTTTCGGCTTTCAGAGGTTTGTTCGGTCCACATTAACTCTGAGGTTCCATCTTTTTGGCATTGGTGTATTGTATCTTTCCTGTTTTGAGTTTTCGTTGTTTTTTTGTCTTTGCAGAAATGATACATTTTTAGGTGTAAAAGAAATTAACAACAACCATGCCTGCATCAAAAACCGCCCCTTTTTCTAACCATTTTCTGTCGGGCTACTGCCCAGATATGGGATGTCAGACAAAATTGGTTTTTCCATCCTACGAGTCAAGCATTGAATGCACGAACTGCGGGCAGAGGCATGAGCAGACAACGCTAAGGGAAATTCAACAAGTGACTGATCCTAATGTTGTCCTTCATAACATGTTGCGAAATATTCTTTTGAGCGAAACTACTAAAAAGAGGGGAACTGAAGCCATTAAAGTTTTAGGACTTTCTAATTATCATTGCAAATTGTTGGCTCCAATATTGACAAGGTAATTACATAATTGAATTAATATTATTTCTAAGTTGGTCCAGCAAAATGGCTGTTGTTCATATTGCTTAGATATAGTTTAAACCTAAAACCTTAGTTTGATACCCTAAATAGATTTATATTTGTCAAATTCTATGAAAATTTTAAACTTGTGCTATCCAAAGTTTATCAAGCGTATCCATGTATTTTCAGCCATGGAATGGACAAAAAAACGGGAAAGGCAAAACTTCTGAAGGAATTGAACCAAAATGAAACTTTCGATTGTGGCGTTTTGTGCGAACATTGCTTTCTAATTGACCTCGAACATATCGAGGTTGTTGGCTATGGCCGAGACATATCGGGAAGCAAAATTTATTTGGCCGACACATTTGCAACTATCAAGGTATACAACGAAAACGAAGAGCGCCTTCTTCCAATTCACGCAGATGGGGACGGACATTGTCTTGTTCACGCAGTTTCAAGAGCTTTAATTGGTCGAGAGTTATTTTGGCATGCGTTGAGGATTAATCTGAAGGATCATTTCCTGACTCATTTGGACCGCTACAAGGTCGCGTTAAAACTTATTTTTATTCCTAATGAGCTATTTTGGACTATCGATGAAAGCTGTTGCTTAAAATAATTTTCTATTTGAATTTTTATAGAGCATATTTATTGACTTCATTGATCAAGCGGAGTGGGCCGGGATTATCGAAGAATGTAACATTGATTTTGAACCTGCGGCGGGGGAACTTTTAGGACTTCGAAATATTCACATCTTTGGATTGGCCAACGTCCTCCGCAGGCCGATAATTCTATTAGATTCGTTAAGCGGGATGCAAAGCTCAGGGGATTACGCTGGTATTAATTTTAACTTCTTTAATTATCTGATAAGCGAAAAGGAATTTTAATTTTGAAATTTTGAGATTTTTCTTTTATTTATTTCGAATGCAGCTACTTTTTTGCCAGCCATTATTGACATCGAAATGTGCAAGGGCAAAGGAGGAAAACTAAACAAACCATTATGCATAGCGTGGAGCAGTAATGGTCATAACCATTATATACCCTTAGTTGGAATTAAGAACAGTAAGTTTAAACAATTGTCGTGCAGTTTTGTTTAGAAAATGAGCGCTTATGCGATTGTCCTTTTTAGGGCCGCCTCCAAAGTTGCACCATTCTCTTGTACCAAAAGTTTGGGGTCTGCCTCAGCATCTTTTAGACATGTACGTCGAATTTGACGAGAGGGATTCGTGTACGATCGGTGGGGATAAATGTCTTCAGGTAGTTTCATTTTCAACTATCTAAAGCTGGGTTTCCACCAAAAATCCTCAAAGAGGATCCTCAATGATTTTACTCAACAAATTTGGGTTAACACGTTTCCTTGAGAATTCGGCATCAATGAATATGAAGCCGAGTTGTCTCCACCAAAAGAGGCACAAAAAAAAAACCTGAGTGCTCGTACCACTGCTGTCTGCTCTATTTTTTTGTATTTTAAACACGCGCGTGATCAGCTGTCCGCTCTATTTAGGTGTACTTTCGTCATATGGAAGTTATCTGGACTTATTAAAACGTCCAGATAATGAGAGTATCACCATGCCCTTTCAATTTCAATACTTTCATTATCTGGACGTTTTAATAAGTCCAAATAACGTCCATATAACGAAAGTTTTGAAAGGGCTATATGAATACTTTCAAAATCAATCGTTGACACCCTGTATTAATGCAGGGTGTCAACGACGTCGTTTGCACGCTAGTTTTAAATTTAAGTTAAATTGAGCCGTCGCCAACTTCATTTTTCCCCTTTGATCTGGACCGCCTTCCGAGCGATCGTCGAAATGAGGCAAAACTCATTTTTCTGAACGCGAAAACGCGTCATAATGTTGCTAACACGTGACACTTAAATGGGGTAAGGAAACTTTAACCGAGTAGCAACATTGAGGATGTAAAGCCGTGATTTTCTATTGTTTCAAGACTTCTCGATAGCCTAATGTGTTATATTTTAAATTTAGGATAGCTACATACTCAGACTTACTTCAGCCATGGAGGAAGTCTTTCTCGACAAGTATGGCGTACATCCTGCGTTAGTAGCTGATGTTCATCATTACGTGTATAAACGCACAGGTAATGCTCGCAAGTCAGCCATTTTTGCATTTGTGACACTGTTAAGCAATGCAGTTCCGCGTCTACATAATTAAAAAATTTTGTGCAATTTAAGGTGTCGTCGGTGCCAATCCTAAAGATATTTTAGAGGCTACGAAAAAAGCTGTTCAGGAAAAGCGGCTTTACGTTTGTCTCCTGTGTAGCGCTATATGCGAACAAAATTTAGTGCCTGAAGGATTTAAAAGAGGTGGTGCCTTGTATACCTTAGCCGAGCAGAAGTATGGCAAGCTACGCACTGATATATTATACCCATTTCCTTTATTAGGTAATTCCTTTTTTTTTTTTTTTTGGTTTTTGTGTGGTATTAGATCTGTGCTCTAGTGCGCTTTACAGTAGATTGTAATTATTTGCAGGAGTCGTATGTACGTACAATGCAGAAATGGATGAATTAGTTCCTAACGGGAAGGAAACGATGATAGAAAAATGTAGTTTGTGCCCCAGGTTAGCGTAGTGATTTGTTTAGAAATTACCATTTTGTGGCTTCGATCAGATCGGCATATTGACAGTATGTATTTTATTTCCTTCAGCTCGCAGATCAGATTAGTGAATGGTAACGGAAGTGTACAGTATCAAAATGCAGATTGCACAAAGACGAGGTCGCAGATTTGCAAATGTGGATTTAAACATTTTTGGGATGGCAACGAATATGATACCAAGCCAGAGCTGTAACTAAATCGATTTTATCCGAAAATTCTTAACTCTAAATGCCGACATTTGTGAGCAAGTGTGCAATTTTTTCACCTCAGGCTGTCTGTCGTTATGGAATGGGGATATAAAGTCATCAGGGAAAAAGTGGCGTGGTTTCAAGGTGAAAGCGATCCGTCTTTAAATAGCAATGCGTACATGATTGCATCGGCTTTAGTCCAAAAGCATTTTCCTGGTAAGCAGTCTTGAAGTTGGTACCAAGTCGGTACGATAAAATTGCTTACCGCAGGTTCTTCGATTTTTTTAGGTGTATTCGGTTGTGAGAGACTGGTCCAGAAAGTTGTAGACCAAATCTTAGAACAAACCAAGAAGCCAGAGGATTTATTGCCGAGTTCAGGCAGCCAAGAGAATGTCGAGCCAAAAGACATCGGAGTGGCTTCCAAAATCATTCTTAGCGGATTTGGGGTATTGCACAAGCTAAAAAAATGTAGATATGCCCATGTCTAAACTAGTTTTGCTGTTGTTGATTTCAGTTTTTTTTTAAATTTTAGGTTGTCCACAAAGAGGAGCTAACCAAAAGTGACGCGGAGCGTATTGTCAGGCAGCGAATCACAAAAAATGCTGCTTCCCAGCAGAGAAGGCGGTCAACGGAAAGACTCCAGTCTTCAGTTACCGACGGTGGCAATGCCAAAGTGAGTTTATTAAAATTAAGTAAACGAATACCTGTCATCGAGTCAGTCCGCGTAATTGCACACCGCTTAATTGCACAGACTGGATAATTACACATATTCTCTATGCCCTGAACTTTTGCCCTATGTTTTGTACGTGATGTGAACCCGGATAATTGCAAACACCGGATAAATGCACATATTTTACAAGCCCCATGTGCAACTTTTGTATGGAATTGGACCGGATAATTGCATAAACCAGTTAATTGCACATTTTCGACTTGCTGGGTCGCTGTGCAATTAAGTGGGTTCGACTGTATTTTGATATTAAGAGGGAGTGACTTTTGGACTACCATGTATATTTTTAATCTTTAAAGTATCTACTGGAAAAAGGGAATCTCATAAATGTTTCTCATAGCTAATCTAGCCATTTGAAGGATTTTAGCAAAAAAATTGAGCCAGGATTACTGTATTTAAGCCAAACCCGGATATTTGCATAAACTGGTTAATTGCACGTTTTTGGCTTGCCGGGTCGCTGTGCAATTAAGCGGGCTCGACTGTAGTTAATGTCATACACAACTGCTTTGTGCGAGTTTTTCTCCGTCTTTATAAAAGACGAAATTAAACAGCAAGATGCATGAAAAATGTATTGTGGAAATAATATAATGTCTAAATTGTTTTCGATAAAAAACTGATTCATTGATGGTTTTTTTGGTCAAAGAGATTAATGTGTTATCTGTGAACATAGAACTGTATGTTTTTTTTAAAGCCTGCAAGATCATCGTCTTTGGAGTTGAAACCTTTTCCGACTGCAGCTTCGGCATTGTCACAGCGGGCAGCTGCACCGATTGACGATGTCAAAGCATCAACTTCGGCTATTCCAAAGCCAAGTAGGTTGCCAAGTAAAATGGTTCGTGTGGTCACATCCGACGGAAGGCAGGTTTGTAATTTAATCATTCTTTGGGTGGGAGTTTAATATTTGTATTACCCGAAAAACGACGTGACATTCTCTAAAACTGAGCATCATTGTAACCAAATTAGCTCTGCCTGACCATGGAAATGACACTCATGTGTTCGGAGTTTTTGCATAAACTAGAGGACGAGCTGGGTGTCGTGCCATCTCAGATCAAAAGGATAGTGTTTGGGTTTCCACCAAAGGAGTTACATTTACCGCGGCATTCCTTAATGGAGGATTTCATATTGCCTTTTCATTCTGGTGATAAAGTGTCAGTTGAAATCGTCCAAGATGCAGTCGAAGGTATGAAAACCAATTATAATTGAATATTGCACAGTCTGTAGACAGGTCTTGTGATTATTTTATCGCATTAATGTCACCTACTTCTTACATCTTTCCAATAGCAGCGGGAGGAGTAAGCGACAGTCTGCAATCTATGAGCAAAAATCTAAACATATTGCATAAACTTCAAGATTTGCAAAATTGTAAGTTTTCATTAATTTTTTTGTCTACTGGCATTTTTCGGACTAGTTTTTTTGGAACTAGGCCCACCTGGCAATTTGGTATTAGTATTTCGGGGTTTTGTCGTTGTATTTTTTGGTAGTTTGTAGTAGATGAGATTAGAGGAAGGAGCACGGTCTCAGCCAATTTTTAGAGGAACTACCCCGGCATTTGCCTGGAAAACCGCGAAAACCAGTCATGGTAGACGACCCGGGAATCGAACCCGGGTCTCCCGAATGAAAGGCCGATAGCGTTACCACTATCCCGCTTAGCAGAAAGTGCATGGTTTTTAAATTAAGTGTTCTCAAGTGAACTATTGAGGCGGCATACTATGTTTGTTCAAATTCCATATTTTGTGCATATCATTTCGAGTGGTTACGTGCTCGTCTCTCGATCCTAAGTTGTGGGTTTCGATCCCCGGTCGAGGTTGGTGGGAATTTTTATGGATGGGAGAAATTCCCTGAGTGCCGGCTCTTTCGGATGAGTGTTTAAACCGAGGTCTGGTGTCGATTGTTGCACGTTAAAGACCCCTCGAGAGGGGGGTGGAAGTCCCCCTCGTAGGCAAAATTCCCAGGTAGATGATGAAGGCTCATCCCGTCGTTGATGTTTAGCCTTAGTTGCAGAAATAGGCCAACGTTAAAAATTAACAAACATAAAATTTGAATATCGCTGTATGTTTTTTTACGGAAAATATGCCGATGTTAACAATTAGAAAAAATATAAATACCTGTCTTGCAGGTTCCGGCTTTTTAGGAAAAAGCTACAATTTTGTAAACCAAAATAGCCCACAAAAACTAAAGTCATTTTTCTTCTGTTTCAGCAAATATGGAAAATTTGGACACTGCTATTGCTTCATTGTTACTGACAGCCTCCTTCAGCAATCAAAGTGTTTGGGCACACGTGCAGAACAACCCCAAGCTTTTTACCGCAGGGGGCTTGTTGTATCTTCAAATGAAACGTGATGTTGGATTGGTGGATGGCAAGCATTGTCGGCTGCCAATCCTGCCCGACAAGGTGTTTCACTATAATGCCAAACAAGATCGCCTCGAACTTTGCCTGGAGCCCCACGGGCATTATCCTATCGAGAAAGGGGTGGAGGAAAGGGCGTTACGGTCGCAGGGAAACGAGGAGGCAATGGGTGCCATGTCTTCGTTACACAGTAAAGACAGCGATGAAGATAAGCAGGATGAAATGACTGTTTCCAGTGGTGTGTTTATCAGCAAAAGCCAGCAAATACTTTCTAGTCATACTCCTTTCCGCGGGCATGGATATAGCTTGAAGGGAGGAAATGTAGGTGGAGCTTCAGGACCCAGTGTGGTAAGGGCATCATTTTATTTTGATTTTTTTTATGGCCACGACTGCCATCGGTGCTCGCACAACGAAGACGCTAATACCGAAATAATGTACTCGTGTAGTCTAAGGTCACCACAGAACCTCATTTTCGGTGTTGTTGCCACACAAACAGTCATCATGTTGCATGTTTGAATTTCCTCCGTGTTGTTCCAGCACGAATCACTGGGTCTTTCGATGGGGTTTGATGAGCAGATGGAGACCGACGGTGGTGAAGCTCAGGACGTTCACGGTTGCGAAATGCAACCACAACCACCACAACCCCCACCTGCACCACTTCCTACCACCGTCCGTAAGGGCCCAGGGTATTCCGTCATCAATCCGGAACTTAATACAATATACAATTCCAATGCCGAGCGATTGTTGTTTCTGGCATCACAACTGGATAACCTTCCTCCAGAGGATTCGGTAAGTTATGCCTAGATAACCTATTCTCGAGTGTTCCGTTCCACCTTTTAGCTTTAGTCTCTCCCCCACCCCCAACTTGTTAGTTTGTCTACAACCTTATCACGTTTTCGTTATAGGACGATCTCGACCACTCTGCAACGAGTGATTCGGCAGACACATAGTGCTTGCCGTGTGATAGCTGTAAAAATAAATTATAAATACTATTCTCGAATATGTTAATGCAGAGGACTTTAATAAGTAAAATAAATAAGCTAATGCCAAAATATTTATTTAAATGATCACACGACGTGCATTGTTATCACTTTCTTTGTTGATTTCAGATATTTCTCTAATTAAATTTCTATATCTACAAAAGTAATTAGACATCTGTTTCAAAAGTTTGTCTCAGTTTTCTGCGTTTAGTTGATGTGTTTTGGTGGTTAAAAACTAGGGACCGCTTCAGCGGAAGTTTTGCATTTTTGCAAACCACTGTAGGTTTGGTTGCAATTAATTTTATTTATTCGCTGTCCATCACTGTAGCGAATTTTATGCATTTTTCACACAATTTTAAAAATTCTGTCCTTGGCTTTATATAAATTAAATCACCCGACAACTGACAAAATTAGTTTTTAGATTTGCACAAATTTAATCAAACATTTTCAGAAAACTTTATTTGTTAAAAACTTGCTGACATTTTTTTGAATATGCTGTCGAGAGACAATGTGGACACACTTTTTATACTGGATTTTTCCGTCTTAGTGATTTGATTGATATTGTCGATATTTTGGCCGCCTAAGTCGAGGAATTTCTACGTTCTCGGTGAGTAAATCACGGTTCATTATATATATTTTTTTTAACAATAAGACAAATGCTCATCGCGACTTATTTTAATGACGCGTGGCTTATGTAAAAGTAGACGTATGTTTAGAAATATTTAGCCAAAATGGTCCATTAGTTTCATGACAGAATCAGGTCAGAGTCTCCGCTCAGATTTACGAAATACAGCAAACAGGTTTCTTTAAAATTAAGACTGGCACACGTCTTATATCGACTCCTCGAATTTCCGTAAAAGACGGGAAATAGAGTTTTTAAAATCAAACGCCGATTAATTTCTTCACAACTCTGTTAAAGTTGCATTGTTTTGATTAGATAGCCTATAATAATAAACTAAAATGACAATTTGGGAATTTTGTCAGTGGAAATGTTTATTAACAGATATAAGAGTATTTTAACAGTTCCACTCCAAATTTTGTATAATTATAAGAACAACAACTATTAACACTTGAAAAGAGAACAACAGTAAAATCATTTCCCCCAGAAAAATCTAAATATTTATATATGTACACCGAGTGATTCCCAACCTAAATATTATTAGAAAGAAAGAAAAAAACAATTGCACTTCAATTAAAAAATAATACAATTATCTCAATTAATGCTCTTGTTGAGGAAATACAGGCAATTCTGTGCAAGCATCAAATCAAGTTCAGTGACAGTAGACAAATCATCATTATTTTGGATAACTAACAAAACTGTTATCACGTGCTACGTGCCTATGAACTATGGCGCATCAACAGCAATATCCACCATTACATTGAATTAAGAATGCAGTCATTACCGAGGGTCTATTTTCGACTTTCAAATCTAAGGCATGTTGCTTACTAGCATATGGTTGTTTTTTTAATACAAAAGCCAGATATATTCGTTGATAATAGTTAATAATAATCTTCTGTACATACCAGAAACGTGTTATTTACAAGATAAATAGCTCTTGATTGCAAGTATTCAAGAGAGGGATTTCCCCAAGAGATAAATTTCTAAGCCATCATAAATGCTTTTCTAAGCTAGTTGAACGTTGTACAGAGAAGCAGTGAAAAGTATTGCCTATAAGGCAAACATGATTGTAGATAGATCACAGGTCAGCAAATGTAATAACTCGATATCTTGGTCTTTGATGACACTCGGAATGTGGCAGATCCAAGTGATCCATAAAGTCAGGTAAAAAGGCTTTTTTAAAAAGCAAATGGTTGTTTTTTGCTGCTTCCTAACGCAGTGGTAACGGCGGTGTTGGTCCCAATTGTTGTACGTGTACGAGGTCTGATCTGTTTATAGTAGACAGTCGCCATTCTTTTTGTTACTGTCGATGTCATCCATTTTGCCATTGGTCACTTTCTCTCCTTGACCGGACAGCACAAGAGGCGGTGTGAATTTTTTGCCATTGACTAACTCTTCCAGACCCTGGAATGAAACATGTCATTGTATTTTAGAAGACAATTATGATAGCATTCCCTTTTTATAGGGGCCTATAAAAAATCAAAATTGCGATTATTACAAGTTTGAAATGAAACTTTACCTCTCCAGCATAGGATAATATTGGAGAAATTTCACATTCAACATATTGATGATTCCCAAGATAGGATTTTTGGCTGCAAAAGAATAATGCTGCTATGAAAGCCGAGTCAAATACGACAAACTTTGGTTATTTTCACTGCACTTTAACATTATCCGAAGTTTGTGAGAAAATAAAGTCGCATCAAATACAAACTTACCAGTTGTTATTGGTTTGATTGTTGGCATTGTAGTCTCCGTGGCCATTGGTGCCATTCTTACCATTGCACAGAGAACCATTGAAAGTGCCATTGGGTGAGGATTTTCCAACTCCATGCTGAGAGGATACAGGGCTAACAGGCAGGAGGAGCAGTACAGAAAGACTCAACTACGGCATGCTTGAATTCAGGCAGAGCGGTAACAGTATAATTGAGAGGGGGGGACAGGCAAGATATTTCTGAACAACTAGGCAGTCACACAAAAATACAGTAGAATCTCTGTTAAGAAGTTTTCCAAGGGACCAGAGTTTTATAACTTTCTAAGCGGGGACAACTTGTTAAACAGGGAAAGTTTAGTAAATGTAGTGCGGTCGTAACTGGACTTCACTACCTCGCTATATGGCATTTTTTCGATTTACGGACCACAATGTTTCGTTGTACGGCCAAAAAAAATGCTGTACTGTATCAAAATAATTAATTCGTTATACGGCTTTTCCCTTTACGGACAACTTTTCCGGAACGTATCTAGGCCGTAAAGCGAGAAATGAGTGTACTCTTAACAACTAATTCGCATTATGGACGTTTTCTTTTAACATTACATCGAGTTTCTCGTATTTGAGCAATTATTTGTACCTTTAACGTATTCTAGGACAGATGTACAAAAGGACAAAAGCTCACACTAGATCAAACCACCCAACCTAACCTAATTTCACCAAACCTAAACTAACCGTCCATGATTTTTAAATTATTCTTTGTGCATTTGTCCGGTCGCTCCTTTTTCATATTAGTTCTTTGACTGAATAGTTAAGGACATGCCCAATTGCTTTAAAGCTTCGACTCGGGTCAAAGATGGGATTAACGTCCCCCTTTCAAATAACGGTTAATCGTGATTTTTAACGAAGTCTTTATCAGTTCTATCACCGTATCTGTAGATCAATAATGGGTTGCAACTCGAAAACTTGATAAGCTGGAAAATTTACATTATAATGGTACTCGTGGGACTCTATCGACTTCTTATGCGACCTTATACTTGGGAAAAGTTAATATTAATCTTTATGGGTTTATTTCGGGACTTCAAAAATTCGACTCCTTTAAGAGAAAACTTCTTAAGCGGATTCTACCGTAGTTGCTGGCAATATACAAGTTTTCAAAGGGTTTTTCAAAATGAGGTTTTACTTCCAAGATTTAGTGTTTAAATCACTCATTGAGCAAATAACTAATAGTGATTACATCATTTCTTAGATCAACTTAATTCTTCATTGTACAAATTTCAGATGTAATGAAAGTTTACAGAAGTAAAAATAAAACGTCAACAAAAACACATGCTAAACACGTGATGCAAAAAGCCAAAACACTAACAGAAATCGGGTTTAAAAAGCCTAAAACACAAATGCTGTGCAAATGTACTCGGCAATGGGTTTAAAAGAACTCAAAATCTAGGCCTGCAGTATTGGGATAAGCAAGGGGAAACGTACGGAGTTTAGTTAAAGAAGTTTGCTTACCTTGGTATTAGTGGTATTGTTTCCCCTTCCTCGTCCACAAATCTACCCCCTGCTTCGAGAATGTAGCGTTGGTGCAGAGAGTAAAGAGAGTGGCGAGCAGTCGTCGGAGTGTCTTTCTCCGCTCCATCGCTGTTCTTGAGCGGAGAAAATTCATCTTCTCTTAGGACTTCCCAGACTACAAAATTCCTGCAAAATTTAGAACGGTCTGTTGATGTTACTATCGACTTATGATAAAATCCAATACATCAATCTCATGATCTTCAAAAATACCTTGGCAAGAATCGCTAGTGCTTAACTTTTTACCGAATATTGTTTACAAGTTAAATTGTTGAGGGTAGTGTTACTTACGAAGAGAACTGGAACACGTCAAATACGAATTTCTCCATTTTAATTCCGTTGGGCTTTTCTGGAGTGCTACACCTGCCGTTGTCGTCCACATACGGGATCTTCTTTTTGGCAGTGTGGTGCTGCAGTAACTTTTCGTGTTCGCTATAAAAAAATACCGGGGGAAAAAACCAATTAGTTATTTATGAACACCATTTGCGTCCCTTTCAGTTACCAAGTGGGTTCCTTACTTGACTACATTTTTGAGGAACTCTGAAGTGAAGAAATGATTGCAAATGCTACCGGCACTGAAAGTTAGCCGGCCGTCGGGATTTCTTTTCTGTGCAGTTTTTAGCGAGATTTCGCTGTATTCCACGACTTGAAACTTTCCGTCAACGCGACACACCACGCCGACAGCCTCTGTCGGAAAAGACTTTTCCACAACCTAGGAATGCAAATCGATGACCTTGCTTACATACGTATTTCGGTAAGCCTCATTACGACTGGATTAAGATGCATGCAATTGCCGTAACGGATTTAACAAGGGAGGGGTGAGGATAATCTTTTATTTGGCAGAAGGTAATTTAATTTGATTCGCAGTAATGTTGATCCGCGGTCGTTACCTTGGCACCACATTCTGCTCCTTTAGTGATGCAGTATCCGATAAATATGGGATCGGCCATTTTGACGAGAATATTGTCCACGCAGTACACGTGAAGATATTTTACACCTCTTTTCTCCATGTCGTCCAGTATGAAATTGGTTCTTAAGGCACGATATAATCCCCCATTGCCATCTGAAAAATACACCTTAGATTAGCTACATTTGAATCTTTTTACACATTGAAATTTTAAATTATTGGCAATGTCCCATTCCTCCCGCGTCCCATTCCTACCCACTCTCCCCTACCAATCATTGACCCAAAAATGCTTAGCCTATATGAGGAAATTTATTAATTCCAATGCGCAACATTCTGCGTTACGTGTTTAACCCTTAGTCAGTCGTTTTTTAACCTTTGCATCAACAGCACAATATTTGAACAATATATCATTCTAGTATTTGAATTATGATGATATTTGTAATCTTTGATTTGCTTGGAATTCAACTATTCATACATTATTAAATGGGGTGTGCATAAAAGCTTGTGAAGAAATAATTGATAATGGATTGATAAGCATTCTGGTGTTGAAATATATCTGTGATGCTACGTTAGATTGCAAAAATACAGGCGGTTTCTCGTACGTCAAACCGAGGAATTTGAAACCAAATCGTTTTGAACTAGTCTAGCGATTATTATCTGTCGTTCATCGCATACGCTTATTTATTTAAGCTGTGTCATTCAAATAACACCTGTAATCTAAATCCATTATCAAAATGCCATGTTAGGCCGCAACATTCCATGAATGCAAAACGAGACAGATCAATTAACGGTATCTGACCCATTTATGTGATTATTGCCTCAGTTACAAAAATACGCGTAACACCCCGTTCACACGAGGCCGAATTAGCTATTTTGCTGCACGATGTTTTTTTCAGTGGCTTGCTTTTCTATCTGTGCGTTCACACGCTCCCGGAGACGTATCGTGTGCACGCACGGATAGAAAAGCATGCGCGGCTGAAAAAAACCTCGTGCAGCAATACAGCTGATATGGCCTCGTGTAAGGGGTTCTCCGATCAAACTCACCTGGAGCTCGTGCGACCTTATGCGGCTTCTCCATGATGATTTTTCCATCAAATGTAAAACACGGCAGCATCCCTTGTTCGAATACCACCAGATCCTCTTTGTCGAGTCCAAAGTAGCCGTGTTTTGCAAAAAAATCCAATGTAGGTTCTTTTGTGTGTTCGCTCGTCATGATATACCTGCAGATAAAAAGTTTTAAAAATTGAAAAACTTTAATTTGTACAAGGGCATTTTCGAGTTGTTGTTACATTCTTTAAGAGAGCATTAGCTATCACCATACTTGCACGAATTTCTGATTAATCCTGGTGTATTTTATATCGTATCGGATACTATAATTTTGAGTTATAGTGCCGAGAGCTACCACCCAATCAGTGTTAATAGGACAACCCTATATTATTTAATGGTTCTTTTTAAATGTGAGCTTGTTTCGGTGGCTTTGCCGTTAACCAGTTAACTGACCAAAAGATTGCGTGGCAGTGTCACGATGCCTACCAAGGTATTTTTCCTTCCTTTCCTGTCAGTTTGAAAGCCAGTTCCTCCAGTCTCCGGATGCGCTCGGCTTGCAACTGGTACAAGGTTTTCCCTGATGGCAAACCGACATTGTACATTCCTTTGGGGTAACTGACACCGAGCCGCGTTCCTTGACCACCGGCCAGCAGTAGTACCCCGACCCGTCCATCAGCCACTTGCTGTAATCCTATTTTTTTTAGATGAAAAAAACAACTTCATGTTAGGGTGTCACGACAGTAAACAAAATCATTGACTATGAAAACTGGTCCCAATATGGGGGTGGGAGTTAAACTATATATCTATCCTCAATGTTCCAAAACAGGAACTAGTCTTTCTTGTCAAATCATCATCTCTGCACCACGGGTAATTCATGGATTGTACCTCATCTGATCAATGTGCAACACTCAATACCTTCCAAGTGGGGGTCCATCTTTGATTTCCCCTTTTATTTTACGTTGCCCCATTTGATGGTAATGCAACTTTCCCAAATAAGACAAACTGGTTTTTTTATTTGGCTAGCCCCAGTCTACCTCTTTGAGTGTTTAATTTTCTCTAATTCTGGTCTGACAAACTACTCTCTGCTTGAGATTCTAGCGACGGGTCTTTGCATAAAAAAAACCCACACAAAATTCCTGAAATTGTTGGGTGCAGATAGATGGCACCAAAGAGATGAAATGAAATGAAGGGAAGAAGATTATGTCCTGACACCTACATTTATAAAGTAGGTTTTTAGTTAGCTAGACCAGACATGCGTCGAATGCTGCATACTTTCTGTTCCAGTTCTTTTTTTGATTTTTTTGCTTAGTGGTGCTTGAGCTTTGCCCCCTTGCACCTACCAATTTATAAGGTAAAACATCCAAATTGTGACACAGAAACGCAGTGCATTACCTTCTTGGAGCAACAGGGCGGCCAAAATTCCCTAATAGGGTTAATTTGAAATGCCAAATAGTCGTATGGCGACTCTGCCTATTTTTCAAGAAATAGGATAGGTTTTAGCACCTAAGGGGTTCGCCAATTCATCAAAAAGCGTGGGGTTTTTTTTTTTTTTGTCTCATGTTTTTCAAAGAAATCATCTGATGCTAGTCATGTTTTTCATGACCGTGTGTTAAAATTGTTTGCTACATTTTCAAGATTTTATTTCTACTGTTGTAGTTAAAATCTTAGTAATGAGAGTTAATCAGAAGGAACAAAGTTTAAGTTCTAATTGATACAAGGCAATGTTTTTATCCAAAACATTTGACACTTTGTTTTTGTCAGAGAAGACAAATTGAAATCATGCCATTACTTTAGCTTGTTGTGTTGGCCATGTTAACATTCTTAATTAGTAGGATTCAATTAAGGGTAACTACAGTATGTCCTGTCTACTTTTACATCATTTCTGATCTTCCTTGAAGAGATTTTGGAAGTCGATGTAAATAATCCTGTAGCAACCTTGAAATTCTTTCTTGGTATCAATTGATATCAACACTTGTGCAATTTTATAAATGGGAATATTTATTAAGCTAATGAACGTATTATTGTATACGTCCGTCGCTTAGATACCATCTGGGCAACAGGTGCACTTCACAGTATTGAGCAAAGTTATTTCCACCATCGCAGCAACTCAATATTTTCAACAGAATTGTAGCAACGCATTTGACCAAAAAAAAAATGATGAATTGGTTGAATGACGTCATGGTTATTGATGAAAACGTTTGCATAGGGTGCAAACATGTCAAGAAACACATGAGCGGCTACATTGTAATTTAACGGCTGTTTATCGATTACCCACTTAGTTACAGACAAACTTTTGTTCAGAATTTTAAAAGCGAGTTTTGGCAAATAATGGCCGTTTTATTCTTTGCATTTCAATGAAGTTGTCTGTCACCAGATCCCTGTTCGAGTTTTGCATTTCCTGAGTCGCTAATACCTGGCCGGCCTTGGTTTTTGGTGGTTGGCCACTTTTTCACGCGGGTTTTCCCCAAGAAAGGGGCTTTAATTGGCACAAATTCCATCACATACAAACTTCACGACGCCCTAGCCCCACCCTGTGTTATATCCTTAAGGGTCAAACCATTACAAATCACCTGTATCTCATTTTGTGAGACTATCTCGAAGAATTTCATCCAAACTCGTGTGTTTAACGAGGTTAATCCACAAACTACAACAATTTTATCCAAATTATTTTGAACAAGTTGTCACCCAACTTGCAACATGTACTACATGTCCCAAATACAATAAGTCAATTTTTTGTCTTCTAACATCTTCATTCCATTTTAAAATTTTATTTTGCTAGAAACGAGTGGGTTATTTAGCCTCGTATTAAATTTTAATTGGAGTGTTCCACTTTTTTTTGAAAATGGTTTTATAAACTTCTTTTTTTAATAACTATTGAATTGTTCTTGGACGTAATGCACGAAGGCGATGTCAAATTCGTATAGTTACAGGGTCAACAAGTTATACAAACATGTTGCACCTTTGCCTTGACAAAGGCTGACCAGTCTCCAGACTAGAGGTCCTTTAAAGGATGATTAAAAGAAAATGGACAAGAGTCAGAGATTCTAAGACAGTTTTCTGCTGAAGATTTTAAGAAATACGTTTTGTATTTACAAGGATTCTCTGATTTTTTTACAGTTACATTTCCAATTGTTTGAACATACTACACAACCCTTTCAAATTTGGATAAACCAAATGTTTTCTGTGCAAACTAACCCTCGAGTCACTAAAGACCATCATTTACCAAATTGTCAAAATAAAATTCTGTGGCCTACCTTCATTTTCATAAAGTTTAAGTTTCCCAGAATTGGTTCTTGTAATACTTCCATGAAGGTCCGATGGCAGAGGTTGCAACCTGTCGTCCAGTTTCTCATCATCTTCATTAGTTTCTGCAGAAGCCCTTTCGAAAATCTGCGTTACTTCTTCCAAATTGATGCTCTTGATGTCGTTGTACAAAAACTGTTTCTCATCTTGGTTTAACGTAGGCCAAAACTGAAGAAGATGTTCTTGTCCAAACTGCTTCAGTTCTTGTTGGAGTCCGGCCACATCCATGTTCCAATCTTTTTTTAAGCTTATCTCCCGATTAACTTTTTACCCCAAAAAAAAGCTGCTGCACTAAGCACCGATTCGTTTTAATCGAATTTTCTTCCAAGTAGTACAATTGCAGACTAGTTATATATAAAAAAAACTGATAACCAGTTGACATGCACTTTCTATTCTTTCCCAGGGGTGAATGTTTTGCTTGTATAGTTAATAAGGGGGAGAAATTAGCACCGAACAGAAAAAAACAAAACAAGTATTCTAGCTGTCCTAGTTATGGTATGACCAATTTTTTTTAAGTCACCAGTAATTTATGCTTTCACTGGAGAAACTATTAGTTATGCTTCTTTTGTTTACTTTCACCCGAGTGAATGCTTTGAAAACGAGTTTTTCCTCAATCGCTTCCAATGTCCTATGACCCTAAGGTAGAAAAAAAATTGGCTTATTAGTTAAATTGTGCTATGTAGGCGACGAACAAAATGCTAAAGAATTAGTTTTTCAGGTTAGTTTTTTGTATGTTCAAATGCTTTTTTTCCGCATGATCCACTGATACGCTCCAGGGGTGAAATTTATCGGATAAAACTATTATCTAGTTTCAATTTTAATAATATAATTTCATAAATAGTACACCGCACTGTTATCTCTATCCCAACAATTTGGTTTTTTTTTATACTATCTGTATAGTGTAATATACTTTGAATACGCCATGAATTTCTCATGCTCTAGTTAGTTTACTACTACAGAGTCACCACATTCTTATAATTTCAACACCTATAAGTTTATATGGGACATTTTTTATATATATATATATATAGATATATAAACGGGTGGTTTGAATCATACGGTTGCACGCCTAACCCAAAATTCAAATAATTTGAGTTTTTACCCTGCACCTAAAGGCAAGGTGTGAGAAATTTTAAATTAAACGCGGAAGTCGATATACTTTCAAAATCCAATATTGTTAAGAAGAAGAAGTTTTTGAAACCCATTCCCAATTTCCGTATCTCAAAAGTCCAGTTAGTTTGTAATTCGTTCATATATTTCTAATGAGCCAAAATTAGTGGGGGTGCTGCTCCAGAAAAGTGTGTTGCGCATGCGTACAACAGTCAAACGGTCGGCACTGCGGGAACGACAGTGCTCTCTCTCCCTCGCAGCCTCGCGTGCAGCTTCCTATGTGAGCATGCGCACAACAGCCAAACTCCACGCCGCTGGAACTGTGAAGCGCACAGTTCCATACAAATATTTTTGTATAAACTGGGGGATGGCTACTAGTTATATATACAGTAGAACCCCTCTAAACTAATATCCCCTCTAAACTAATATCAGATGCTGGTCCCAACTCGGGCCTCATA
>JAUJYV010001220.1:0-20305 GCA_033995625.1 Ophyiulus pilosus
CATCTACCAGAAGTTATGCTACCTCCAGAAACCGTCGGTCGTTGTGGCCATCCCAAAGAACCTCCTATGTTAGCTCCTGGAATTTGTGGTCGTTGTGGCCATCTACCAGAAGTTATTCTACCTCCAGCAACCGTGGGTCGTTGTGGCAATCTCAAAGAACTTCCTACATTAACTCCAATCTGTGGTAGTTGTGGCAATCGATTCCAAGAACCTCCTATGCTAGTTCCAGGAATCTGTGGTCGTTGTGGCCGTAGCCAATTACCAGAAGTTTTGCTACCTCCAGCAACCGTCGGTCGTTGCGGCAATCTCAAAGAACCTTCTACGTTAATTCCAATCTGTGGTAGTTGTGGCCATTGCCAACTAACAGAAGTTATGCTACCTCCAGAAGTCGGCGGTCGTAGTGGCAATTTCTCTAATGACAAAGAACCTTCTACGTTAACTTCAAACGATGGTTGTTGTGGCATAGATGGCATTGGATATTGGCAATTCGGGTAATGAACCTGGCTTGCAGGTGGTACATATTTACATGACATTGTGCACATGACTGGGCTCCAATTGGAACTGACGTACAGAGGATGGCCGGATAGCAAAAAAACAACTGAAAAAACTAGTATTGACTCGTGGTGCAAAAACATCTTGGAAATAATATTTAAAAAAATAATGAAACATTCAGTGCAGGGACTATTAAATAGCATGACCCATTGTCACACGTTGCTTATATGCATTATGATATATTGGAAACATATCCATCCGTTCATGTGTACATGGTAAATGTAATTGAAAACTATATAAGCTTTTATTGTTTCATTGTTTTCCAATGTGTATTGCATTCATTAATTGAGAGTTAAAATTCCACCATAATTGATAGTCGTGAACGAAATAATCGATTGTTAAAATGGTGATGAAGAGGATTGAGATATATTAACAATGTTCCGGATCAACAATGTAATACGAGAATAGTGATGATAGGTGTAAATCAATACCATTGAGTCATTTTTCATTTTTCCTACTAAATATTCAAAAACTATACAATAGATGTGAATATGAGAATGCAGTGATACTCCATTTGAAAGATAATAATTGCTATAAATGTCGGCGTGGAGGAATTATTTAGGACCATATATGGCATATTGGCAAACATCTGAAACCTTCGCTGTCAATTGGGTGATTTTTGGGCCTCTGGTTCAACCACTTACGATTTTTGATGGGTTTCACTTAATCGACCGTTAAAACACTGAACGAAAATTTCATAAAATCATTCTAACATTGGGTGACCTTTAATTGTATCTCTGGTTTAAGACTTACAACATGGCAAAAATATAAAAGAAGAAATACATTATGCTACTATAAGTAAAGCATGAACTTGTTTTTTTCTGAATTGTTATAAGTTCAACCTTTGTAATATTTTTCGTATATGTATAGGCTACAGTCAAAACGTCTTGCATATTCGTTTATTATTCGAAAACCAGATGTATAAAAAAACTGAAACAGTCATTTTAATGAGCAGGAAATTTGCTATTTTTCAATGTAGGCCCCAACAGAGTCCTTGATTGTTGCACCAACTGCTGTAATGTTCTTGTCGCAAATCGACGTTTTCGGACGACCACTTTTCTTTTTGTCGATCAGTTACAGTTTCGCGTCCTTTCTTATAGTTGAAACACCACCTCTGTACTGTACTTTGTGAAACGTGCACATTTGTCACCATAAACTCATAACATTTCACTAAAAATTTCACTTAAAACAACACTTCGTTGTTCCTCTCGTGCAAACGCTTTGAAGTGAGGCGCCATTTTGTTTTTGATAGTTTATTAGAAATTCATCATGAATTTTGACGATATGTAGTGAACCAAATTTCCTGCCCTTTAAAATAGCTATTTCAGTTTTTTGTACGACATCTGCTTTTCGAATAATAAACGAATATGCAAGACATTTTGACCGCCCCTCGTATGTCATATTATGTATGTCAGTTTTGAAAACGTAAACCATTTATGTTAAATTTCTGTTATTCACTTTATTTTTTTCACAAAGCCATCGTCACCTTCATCTTTTAACGCCATTATGCGGTGAATCCAGGGAATGTATTCGGTTACCCGGGTGTATATTGCCAATTGTCCTGGAACTGCGCATTTATAACCAACTGAAGTCACTCCAATTACGTGCCAGTGATTATTGATTGGTAATATTAAAGGTCCACCAGAATCGCCCTGAATAAAAAAAAATGTTTTGGATATTATACAGTACTACATAGGGACTATATGTATATGGGACGTATGGACTTATACGTATTATTTGAACTCAGTTTTTGTCTACCTAACCTAGGTTTTTAAAATCTATTAGCAATATTATTACTATGAGTCAAGGTCGTATATGTCATCTCATTTTTTTTGGAGGGAAAGGGGAGATGCAAAGGGTACAGAATCTTGAGGTGGACTATTTTGGTCATATATTTAGGATCACAAGTATTATGCAGAGCCGACAGTTGGCCCAGGTGAAATAGAAATTGCATTTTTATTTAAGAAAAATCACTTTTAATGCAGAAAAATTGCGTTATTGCCTTAGATAAATTGCGGGGTGGATCAATCCCCAAGATCCCCCCTATCACATATACGGCCTTACTATGAGTACTATTAAAACGAAGTTCACAAGAACCACTTGAGGATAGAAAAAATGCTAACTTTTGAGAAATGTTAATAAATGAAATGTTAATAAACCACACGCCTTAAAATTTCTAATGGTGCCATACGGTATCAAAATACTTCGTTTTTACATGGATTTTGTAATTTAGAAACCTGTTGCTTTAAATAATTACCTGGCAAGCATCTTTGCCTCCTAAGATATATCCTGCGCACAGTTGCGTCTTACGTATTGTGTGGCCATGTAACACAGTTTGGCAAAACTCGTTAGTAGCTATATCAAGCTGGACATGACGAAGAACAAAGTTAGTTCCCACTTCATCTAATAAACAAAATACACGTACAGATATAAATATGATGCATTTATCATACACAATGCATTTAATGAAAATTAATAGAATTATTTGTGTAGAGTAAGTAAAAAATAAATCTAGGGTTTTGACCCGAGTGGATAAATTGTGCAAGGCACCTAGACTGGGCGTTTCATAATTTTTTTTTTAAAGTTACATTTAGGCAGATGTAAACGTATGTTGGATGTTAAGAAAGTTATGGGTCATCTGCTAATTTACATTTTGGCAAAAAAATAAAACTTGAATTTTACAAACGCAAAACATGAAATACGAGGGATGTCCCAAAAAATAAGTTACAGGGAATTTATTCCTGAACAGCTTATCCAATCGAAAAACGGAAATATACATTTATACATTTGAGCAGGTAATGTTGAAGTAAGGGCGCCATAAACCTGTCATGTGATAAATAACTTGAAAGAACGGTATTTAAGAGTTGCACTGTGTTAGATTTAACCAGCTTAAAACTTTGGTGGGCTTATTTTCAGCCACCACGTTGTGCTTCCCCCTTACTACCCATAATCCCATTAAGGAGATGGCCACACATGCACATTCCTTATAAAAAACAGTGCTATAAATTCTGTCATCGTTAAATGTGGCTGGCACAAACTGTCTACTACCATTGAAAACACTGTAACTTAACTAAATGAACGATGAATATATGAATAAACTTTACACAAAACTCACCCTCTTTTGCTGTCCCCCATCCAGCCACAATAGGACGATATTTAGCAAATGTGTGTGTACTCATTTCCAATGAAGGAATGCAAATTGGTTGTATTCCTTTATCGAATTCAATACGCTTCGCTAATTTCAATATGGCGATATCATTAACATGATCTTTTATCTCGTAACTTTCATGAATGTGAACTTCAGAAACAGCAAAGTCCACAGCTTTAACCGGATCTTTAGTGGTGCCGATGTTATGATCTCCGAGTCGAACTAAGATCTCCTGTACAGGTTTCCTATAATATGTAACGTTTGATCACATTAAGCCCAGTCCAGTCTATCCAAAAACATGGTGCAAAAGCAGAATTTTTAAAACAAGTTTCTCATTCTGGATTTTTCAAAACAAGTTTTTGAATCTGGATTTTTCAAAAAACATGTTTTGTGTTTTTTAAAACAGCTTTTGAGAAGAAAAATGGCGATCGCTCAAGTCGCGGTGAAGATCAAAGGAAAAAATGTTTGTAAAACAGCAGGTTTTGAAAAAAATGTTTTTTCAAAAACTCGGCTTTTGGTATAATCTGAACCCACCTTTAGACAGTTTAAGCATGTCAACGCCTTTATAAATACCTTAACTTTAATGGCGGGAAGGGAGGAGCCACGCATTGAACTACCCAATGAACTAACTGAACGTAATTGGTTTGCATGCGTAATTCGATCTTGCCTTCCCGCCATTAAAGTTAAGGTATGTATAAAGAATTGGCATGCTAAAACTGTCTATTATCAAGTGCTGTTATCCCTTCATACCCATTCTCATTCTCTAACTAACATTATTATAGTGCTGTTGGTGAAGTAATGACCTGAATAAGAAATGTTGTCCCATAGTATATATTTATAGATATACTGGGTGGACCAGAATTCATCGCCACCCCACTTTTTTTACTTAAAGCTTATAGTCATGAACATTCTGTTAATGCAGTTAAATAGGAAGTCATGTGTGCTCTATCCACTAATGTTGTCACATTTAACTACGACCATTTGTTCACGGAAATCCACATAATAACCTCATAATTACCTCACATGAAATACTTTGTATCAAATTGAAAATTTGAAATTGCAATCTTGTATCATACCATTTATATCTTTACTGCGGCATCTGATGAAACCTTTATTTCCAAAATGTTATATGCCAGATTAAAGTAAAAGCTTATGATATTCTTACACTTTGACTCCTAAAGGCGTAATGGGTCCCAAAGATTGAGACATATCTTCAAGCTTTGCGCAATGGGCCGCTGTCAAGACATGTCGTGAACTGATGACAACACCACCGCAACCAACGATATGTTTTATGATTTCTGGGCCAAACTTTGCGAAACTAATAAAGATGGCAGCCTGTAAACAAAGTTGAAATTATAGACTATGAAACAAACATGGCAAGTACGAGCAAATGAAATCATTTTTTAAAAACAGGTTTTTTAAAATGTTTTTCTGACAGTTTTGATTTTAGAAATGATACCAAATTTAACAATTATTTCTTCTCAAGTTTAACCCAGCTGGAAACATGATATACGGGTAGGTTTGTATAACTCATAATTAAAGGCATACTCACTAGCCATGGCCACTGATTGACGTTGCTTTCAATCCCACCAATAACTCTTGGAATTGGGAAATTAGAGACACCACACTGCGTTTTATCTAATGTTTAAAAATTGTACAAAAATTGCATTTTGTTTAATGATAATGGTAACCGGGTGGAAAAATTATACATGACACACATCCGTAGTTGTATATACTGTATTTGTGAATTTGCAAATATGATGTCAAGACATAACAGAAATTGAGCATATATTAAGGCGGTTATGGCTATACAATGGACGGTCATGTTATGTCATGAAATGTCAGTGTAACAAGTAACAATTAATACTCTGGGAAGTACAAGTATTATAAGTCCACGTTTTATTCTATACATACATGTAAACATACATGTCATTTTTCCACTCTGAAAATATCCACAAGAAAACCAATTTCAATGGGTTCAATGGGTTGCATCAAATTCCAATTAGCAAAAAAGACTTCGAAAATAATGGCACATCTTGTGCTAAGGCTTGTTTATTAACCGGGGTTTTGTGCATCTGGTCAACGAATGAAAGATATACTTACCATCGCTACTATTCGGAGATACAAAGTGCTGCATCCAAATGATAATTACAGTAAACACGAGTCGAAAAAACGCCATCGGTGTCATGGTTCAGTATCAAATCAAATTCTTCTTAAATAAGCTGAAACAAAAAATCAACACCACACTCGTCCACTTTCATCAAACTCGGTTAAAAACAAATGAAGTTTAGCAAACAGAGTTGGTAAAGAATTAACTGAAATGTCTTTTGTCATGAACCAACTTCGTGAAGGCACAAAACGGAAACAATAATGTTATCAAAGACTGAAACGTGGAAATGTATAGGCTCCACCAAGGACGTTGCATAGTATATATATCTAACAATTGTACAAAATGATATGGGAAAACGTCATAAATAGAGAAAGTCGATATACAGTATTTACAATGGGCATAACGTTAACAATGCAAAAATTGACTACTCATCTTTAAAAATTAGAACTATTATTACAACATGGGCGCACATATTTTTGACGTAGGATTACAGTATACAATATTCCAACCACCCAAATTCAAACCACCAACCACCAACCACGATTTTGGGATGTGGAAACCATACACGTGACATCATGGAGGATAAAACCACAGCTGCCAGGTGCAATATGTATACAATACCTTCAAATATCCGTACTTCAGGTTTACATTATGTGTAATGTCACCTTGGAAAACCTCAGAGAATTCTGTAAAATGTGTAAAATATGAATAATGTACGTATACGAGACACAAGAGGGGCCAGAAACATGTAAACTCGAAGGCTCATACAAGGACGTTGCAAGGTATGTTTAACAATTGTAGAAATTGATATGGTTAAAATGTGATAAACGAGGAAAGTCGATATGCTCACAATAGTAATAACGTTAACAATGCAAATTTACTCACGTTTAAAAGTTGGAACTATTATTACAAAATGGCACCTACTGTATTTACAACCTCGCATTAAATTTCATGAAAATAGTTTTCGAAATATAATTTTACCAAAATAAACACATTTTTTCATATAACTCATTCATTTATTATTCTGAATTATTAATACAACTTTGTAATATATTTTTCGTAAACAATTGTTCTACAGATGTTAAGATTAATTAGATCTTATGTTAGATGACTCTTCTACATGTACCATGTATATCCATCCTGAAGAATCATTATAATTTCAATGTTTGAAATATCCAGCGCAAGAATTTAGTTACTCGGGTGTATACTCCTACCGCTCCTGGAACTGGGCATAGATCACCATGTGAAACCACTCCGATTATGTACCAATTTTCACGGATAAGTATCATCAAAGGTCCGCCAGAATCCCCCTGATTAAAGTAAGTTTTTTTGAAAAATTCAGCATATTCATTCAGCATTGGAAAACCCTGATATAGCTTTTAGATTTTTTACAGTCTTACATTCTTGAATTAAAAACAGGAGTTTAAACAATATAAAGATTAATGTACTTCATCAATCATAATGCCCGTTCCACAGTTTGTTAAAAAAAAAACTGAAGCTCAAGCTTTATTTTATTTTAAAGATGCATCTCAAGCTTGAAATGACACCCTATCGTGCAACAATCAGCACCGGGCCTCAGTTTAAACTCTCATCTGAAAGAGCCACCACTCCGGGAATTTCTCCCTTCAGTAAAAATTCCCACCGACCTCGACCGGGGGCAAACTCCGCAGCATAGGATCGAGAGGTTGAGCGTAGCAAAACTTGTTTGTACTGTGTTACTTAAAATAAGTGTACTTATTAAGTTTCAACAATAATGAGTGTAATATATAATCCAGCAAATCCATTTTAATTCTTCAGGAGCCCCTTTGGCGCCTCCTGGCCACAGGCGCCGGGGCGACTGACCCACCCTCACTATTCCACTGAGGACGTCTCCATCACCGACCATGGAATTTTGCCAATGAGACACCCTTTCTCGAAATAATCTTCAACGTGTAGAGAGTAAAAGGTATCTACAGGGGTCATCTTTAACGCTCATCTAAAAGAGCCACCACATAGGGAATTTACGCCCATCTGTAAATATTCTCGCAATGCCGATTGGGGATCCAACCTCGCACCTTAGGATTAGGAGGCAAGCGCATAGATACTCAACCTAGGACCTAGATTAGGTTATATATTATTATGCTGTAAAATATTATTATAAGGAAAGTCGGCAAAGTGGACCCAAGCCTTAATATTTACCTGGCAAGCATCTTTTCCTCCGGGGGGGTATCCTGCACATATTGCTGTCTCAGGCACCCATTTTAATGGAAACTTAATATTGCAGACGTCGTTGCTCACTACTGAAAGCTGGACGTGGTGAATGCGTGGATTAATATATGTAACACCTTATTAGAACGAAATGTGATACATGTATAAACATTAAGCAGCATGTCCCAGGTGGAAAAAATATTTAGGACGATATATATGATATGATATTGCATTCCAGAGATTATACACTTGTACATGTACTGTGGAAATATGAGCATATGCATGTACTATGTGGATTGTAATTGTTATACACCTGCATTGTAATGTACATGCATATCCACACACGTATATTCCCATGTACAACTGTATATACATGCATACTGTTTATCAATATACAGCGTGGACCAAAAGTCACCGCCACCCTACTTTTTTCTCTTAAATCTTATAGTTATGAACATTATGTTAAAACGGCTAAATAGAAAGTAATGTGTGCTCTATACACTGATGTTGTTAGATTTTAACTACGACCATTTCACGGAAGTCCACATAATAACTTTTAATCCGTAACACTTAGGACAAATTGTTAAATTAGGAAAAGGAAGATAATGGTCTGTTTGTATGAAAGCAACCGTTTTCGTCTTCATTGGCAACTAATTAAACTTGTTACAATGCATTTAAGAACTGAGGAGAATACCAAATGGTAGCTATGTATGCTGCAGCATAGTGCTGCACTGCAGTGAAATTACATACAATTACATATTATATGAGGAATTACCTGATTGAGGAATTCAAATAGAGTACACGCGACTACCTACTTCACTGCATTAACAGAATTTTCATAACTATAGATTTAAGAAAAAAGTGGGGTGGCTAGGAATTCTGGTCCACCCTGTATACATATCAATGTATATAACAAATTGTGATATAAATTTGGATTTTTGGATATTTCAGATATTGTCGTTGAAAACAGGGTAAACTAACATTTTGCAAATAAATTTGCACAATACTCACCTGGTCGTAAACTCCCCCAGCCAGCCACGATAACACGTGCATTTACGAATAGTTCGTTCGCCATGTAGCCAGTAGGAAGACAAATCGGTTGCATTCCTTTATTGAATTGGACTAACTTCTTTAATTTGAGTATGGCGATATCATTGACTAGAGAGCTTGCGTCGAAGGCAAAGGGAATGACAATTTTAGAAACGTCGTGGTAAACATAATTATCTGTATAGGTACCACGATCTCCAAGTCGAATCAGAAAGTCTGTAACAGGCTTCCTGAAATGTAACAATTGGTCGAAGATTGTTTGTTTGTTGATTTTTAACGTTGCCCTAGTTCTGCAACATCAGGGCTAAATACAAATGAAGGGATTTTGCCTATGAGGGAGGATGTGGTTCCACCTTATATCGAGGGATATTTAACATGCAAAGAGCAAGGGGACTCTACACAAGACCTCGGTTTAAACGCTCATCTGAAAGAGCCCACCACTTAGGGAATTTTCGTCCATCCATAAAATCCCCACCAACCTCTACCAGGTAGTGAACCCGGTAGGATATCGAGAGGCAAGGGTTACTCTACTGGCTTTGCTGAAATACTACTAAATATTTCCCAAACATTACAATGGCAGTGGTGCCCAGCCTCCAACCGCCATGACGTTGCAATACCCCTCCTCCCCAACTACGACTAATCCCCCTCCACCCCTTCCTTTGGTTTATGGCCATCGGGAAAAGAATGGGGGGATAAGCTTTCTTTCAATCTTTGGTTCTTCCCCCTATAACACCCGAAAATACACGTTATACAACTCTTACGTTCTGTGGTCCTGACTGTAGAGGTCTACAATGCAATGGGCTGCTGTTAAAATATGTTGAGTGGTGACGATAGAACCCCCGCAATCAACCACATCTGATTTGAAACCTGTGCCAGGTACTTCTGAATCTTTAACTATGATGGCTGCCTGAAATGAACATGGCAAGTATTACAGGATTAATTAATGAAGACAATATTTCAACTATAATAATCAATTTTCCTCACGTTTAATGGATCGTCTGCCAGGACATTGAGATTTTTAAATTAAAATATAAGTTATTCAAAGTTTTGGCAACATCAAAATTTACATTATGAACGATCCTCATCGAGCTCATTGCCCAATCATGGCTCAGGCTACGACCAAATTTTGATTTGATTAGATTAATTAATGAGATTTCTAGAAATGCCAAACATGACTATGACATGACTCAAGTGCTTGAAGAACGCAGTTTCAAGGTCAAATTTAAAAAGATTTATTATTACCCGTCAATATTAATTTACTGCTAAGCAGGACCTTTGGCGCTGTTTAACGTACTTTATTGAGGGGAGGGAGGAGGTGGGTGACAATATAAATGAGATGATTATAGAAGTTGTAGGGCCCCAAAATGAGCCAACGAGGATATCAAAATTGGACGATATTTTAAACCAAATTGATACACGGTATATCCACGTAGATATATTGACATATCCGTGGATGTATATAGCAGTACTGATGTATTACCAATTACAAAATATATGCAGTATATCCATTTATGTGAAATATATAATTTGAATACCAGGGTAGAATATAATTATAACTATTGGAATACTTACTAACCACGGCCATTGATTAATTTCGGATTCAGCCCCACCAATAATTTTTGCATCCATGTTACTACTAGAGACACCACAACTTTGATAATAAGCTGGTGTTAAAAATAATGAAATAAAACATTTAGGAATAAGTCTAACACTGGTATTTCAATAAAATGATTTACGAAAGTGTGCCTAATGATGAGCTTCACCAAACTCCATTTAACAAAAACTGCTCTTAAACCCACGAAAACAAGGACACACCGAGTGTTTAAGCCTGTTTATTAATCTGAGTTTGGTGCACCTAAATCAACAAATCAGAAATACTTACAATAGGCATAATACGGAGATACGAAGTGCTGCATCAAAATTGTAATCACAGCAAATAAGTGTCGAAACAACAGCATCGGTGTCATGGTTTGATATCAAATTAAGTTCTTCTTAAAATAGATTAAACAAAATCATTAATACACTCGTTCGATTACTTGCACAAAAATTCCAGTGTGTCCATTATCGGTTAAATCCAGTTTTCACCAAAAGTTAACAACTAACTTTTACCGCCTGTTAACTTAACTGGAGCTTAAAACGTACATTTCAAAATTATTGTTGTGTTTCTCCAATAAACTCGTGGTGGAAGCCCTAAACGAAAATAGAAATGACATTTAGAGTGAAACGTAGAAGTATATATAGGCTCATACAAGGTTGTAACATATGTCATGAAATGCAATCGTGGAAAATGATACAAAAAAAACTTGATTAATGTATTTCACAATGGTTAAAACGTTAACAATGCAAAAGTAGGCTACTCATCTTTGAAAATCATAACTATTATTACAAATTGGTTCCTACAATATGATATATATATACACCAATGCGTCACCAGTGCGTCACCTATTGTGCAAAAATAACATTAAAATCTTTTAAAAATGCACGCTGACAGTTGAACCATCGCGTTTAAAACAATGGCAAGTGAGGACTAAATACAACGTATTTAATCCTCACTGTTCACTATATTCGACAATATCAATGTTCCACTGTACGTGCTGTATTACAAGACAGATATTGTTTTCTGACAAGTATAGACATCACACGTATATGACAATATATATTTTATTACAATTTATTTTGAAATTTTCACATTCATATGCTTTATTTAATTTGTATTATTAACTTTTAAAATGTAATAACGTTCCCTGGTATTAATTGCAAACGACTCAACATAAATCGATACTTTTGCATTTAGCTACTAAAGCGTTTTCGCCTGTGTTTGTTTGGAAAATATGATGGGAGTTTTTAAATAAATTAAATGTGAATGAGAAATATCATTGCCAGTCGAGTTTCTTCTTTTTTCGAAAATATAGGAGTTAGGAAAAAAGGCGGGAAAAGTTTGGTATTTTTAACAAAAAAATACATTTATTTTCACTTAACAATGTGTAAAACACATTAATTTATTTTTCTTAATTATTAATACAACTTTTGCAATATTTTTCTTTCAAAACAATAGTTCTACAGATGATACAAGATGATCCTAAAGTTTTTCTGAAGAATCCTTAAAATCTCATTGTTTGAGATATCCAAGGAATAAATTCAGTTACTCGGGTGTATACGCCTACGGATCCTGGATCTGCGCATCTATGACATCCTGAAAACACTCCGATCACGAACCATTGTTTATTAATGGTTATCATCAAAGGTCCACCAGAATCTCCCTGTAAAGTAATTTTTTTTTAAATGTAACATATAGAACAAGGTGGTTCAACTTTTCATAACTAAACGACCGCAAGAACATTTCGACATAGAACCCACCGGCCTCACGTTCTAACTTCTAATTACTGTAATTAATTATTACAGTACTTTTATTTTTTTTTTCTACAATTGAACTCTTACGTGTACAGCAAGAGTAAAATCTTACGAAAAATATTTAAATATTTGATGCTAACAATGATTCAATTTGCATTGCACCCGTCTGTAACATTTCTAACTACCTAGACAAGGGAGCAAGCAAACCCGTAATCGCTTGGCTCTCGATATCGCAATTGGCTGATAGCAACTCACAAATGGACAACCATCTGAGAGTAGCCATCGAGAGTAACTTACGAGAGATAATCTCAGATGGAACGCAGATTTAGAATCGAGAGTCAAACGCTTTACCAAACCGACCGCCAGCGTCTGCGCTTTAGGTCTTGGGACCAAAATCTTATAAGTCCCAGGTTAGGTTCGGCTAAAAATTATTATAAAATGATCAACTAATAATAATAAGCTATAATTAGAATAAAAATAAAGAAATTCGGCGAAATTGGTGTCCGCAAAGAGGACCCAAGCCTTAATATTTACACGGCAAGCGCCTTTTCCTCCGGGAATGTATCTTGCACATATTGCTGATTTGGACACTAGGATCAGAAAATTTACTTTTTGGCAATAGTCGTTATTCACAACTGAAAGCAGGACATGGTGAAGGAATGGTTTCTCGTAGTAAACACCTAGTTAAAACGAAATGTAATACATATACAAACAATCAACAGCATGTCCCAGATTACCAGCTGGAAAAATTATTTAGTGCGATATATGCATTAGGTATTATGTCCATTGATATGTACATGCAGTATCTGATATGATATTGCAGTACAATTAAAGTTTAGACACATGTACTGTTGAATTACGGCACCACGCGATTCAGCATGTCTCGCCGGTTTGCGGGTGTTATAGAAAATGTGGTTGAGTTATATGATGCTGTAAATATATTAGTGTGGATGTGTGTTGAGGTATAATATATTTAAACTTTGGTTAGCGTTCAGATATTAGTTGTTTTGGAGGGTCTCTACGGCTTGCTGCGTGGCGATGGATTGTTGGGCTATGGGTAGGTTGCTAGCAGTGCGGTAAACTAAACAGATTATATGTATTTATTTTTGACGGTATTGAGGAGAAAAGGTATGGACAAATTTCTGGTTGACTTTGATTGGGGAATGTGGGTGATTTAGTTTTTGCGTTCCAGATGGATGGGATATATGTATGGAAGAAAACGTGGACTTAGATTATTTCTCAAAGAATAATTCTCAGAGATTAGATAACTGTAGATATATGGTCAAATACGTGGACATGTAGGTTATCAATTTCCTTCAATTCTCACATGTCCATATCTGGTAATTTCCATATTTGAAAATGTTTTCACTCAAATATGGCACATAAGTCAGCTTTAGCATACATCACCTTATGTAAATAACAAATATAGGTTTTTATATTTCAGAAATTGTCATTGAGAAGATTGCAAGTTAACGTATTGCAGATACAATTTGTACAATACTCACCTTCTATTAACACCCCCCAGCCAGCCACGACAACATCTTCGTTTAAGAATTGTTGGTTCGCCATGCCCACAGTGGGAAGGCAAATCGGTTGTATCGCGATATTGAATTGGACAGGCATCTTTAATTTCAGTATGGCGATGTCGTTTAAAAGATTGCGTCTGTTGAAGTCATTGTGCACGAAAACATCAAAAACATAACGGTAAACATGATATGGATATTTGTTGGAGAAAATTTCACAATCTCCAAGTTTAACCACCATCTGATTAGCAGGAATCCTGAAATTGAACAATTGGTCACAGTTTGATTGTTATTTTTAACATTGGTCAATTTTTGCGATACAAGGTCTAAACACCAAAGCCAGTTGATGAGCCTCCACCATCTACCCGTGGATTTTCCTACGAGGGGGAAATGGTGGTTCCCACCCCTCTCGTCGGATCTTTAACATGCTTGGAGCAAGGAGGATCTACACAGGACCTCGGTTTAAACGCCCCTTCCCCCCCCCCCCCCCCCCAACACAGCCGCCAATTAACGAATTTCCGCCCATCAGTAGATATCCCCACACTTTCACTGGACAGCAGCAAAATTGTTCTTACCTTGTTGTAGATTTCCTGTAAAACGCGCAATGGGCCGCTGTTAAAATATGTCTTGTGCTGATGACAGATCCCCCACAACCAAACTCGCCTGAAACTAATATGGCTGCCTAAAACGAAAATGGCAAGTATGAAGTCATTTTTAAGAACAGGATTAACTATAACGATAACAGTGTTTTAACTGTAACAATTGTTGTTAATCACGTTTAATGAATCGTTTTACAGGACATTGAGATTTTTATAATAGGTGAATTATTCAATGATTGTCTTTTTAATTAATTTTCATTACGAACGATCGTCATCGAGCTAATGGCCCAATCAGGTTTGGATCCATATGTAATTCAATGCACTCGCGCGACAAATTTTGATCTGATTAATTAAGGATTTATTAATAGACAGTTTTCGCATGCCAATGTCTTTATACTTACCTTAACTTTAATGACGGGAAGGGAAGATCCACGCGTGAGCACCCATTACGTTCAGTTAGTTCATTGGGTAGTGCATGCAGTGCGTGGGTCTTCCCTTCCCGCTATTAAGTTAAGATATGTATACAGGCGTTGGCATGCTCAAACTGATTTTCAAAATATTTTAAACCAAATTGGTCGCCTGATCGAATAGCACTGTTGTTACATATAGAAGAAATCAGATTGAACTCGATGAGGGCTCGATGAGGATCGTTAATTACAAGTAAATTTGACATAGAACGTAACATAATCAAACTTTGGCACTGAACTTTGGCTCCTGTACAGCTTCGAAGCATTGCAGTAAAGCCATGTGGCCCACTTCAAAAGCCTTTAGGTCCTGTTTCTATTGATAACGTGTTCATGCATCACTGATTGAAAATAAACCACCATATACAATACATTTGCTTTGCACCTATAGGACCCAAGGGCCCTTGAAATGGGTCACCTGGCTTCACAGAAGGACATTGTAATACTAAATAAAGTATTTTTAGACTGATACCGTCCTCCTCTACAACTTTCAAAATTAAACCATGTCTATTTTGCATCTTTCAAGTACTTCCTGTGTGAATGACCTTGAAAACATGGTCAAAGGTCAAATAGTTTTGCACCATTAAATTGCACACCCCATGGTTCCTAGGTGTTTCCCTTATTACAATTTTCAATGTTGTCCCCATTAAGAAAAATTGGGGAGGGAGGGAACAGACTTTTTAGTCACGCTGTATACTTGTATTTGGATAAACTATATTATAATGACATAACAGAAATTGGACATAGAGTAGATGCATTGCAATATCTGGGCATGCTTGTTCAAACATAGGCATATATACTATATACTATTATGTAATTTGTACACTCTGGTAAGATTTAATTATACTTATTGAAATACTTACTAGCCATGGCCATTGATTAGGATAGGATAAAACCCCACCAACAATTTTTGTGAATGGAACTCTAGAGACACCACAACCTTGATCATCTGGCGTTAAAAATAATGCAATAAAACATTTAGGAATAAATATGATATAAAATAATTTAACAATAGTGTGTCTAATGATGGATTTCACCAAACTCCATTTAACAAAAACTGCTGTTTAACCCACGAAAATAAGGACACATCTTGTGTTTAAGCGTGTTTATTAATCTGAGTTTGGTGCACTTCAATCAACAAATCAGAAATACTTACAATTGGTATAATACGGAGATACGGAGTGCTGCATCAAAATTGTAATTACGGCAACGAAAAGTTGAAACAACAGCATCGGTGTCATGGTGTGATATCAAATCGGGTTCTTCTTAAAGTAGATTAAACGAAATCATTAAAACACTCGTTAGTTCACTTGCACAAAACTCCATCGTCGGTTAAATCCAGTTTTCACCAAAAGTTAATAACTAACTTTAACCGCCAGTTAACTTAACTGGAGCTTAACGCAGTTTAAAACGTACATCTCAAAATTATTGTTGTGTTCCTCCAATAAACTCGTGGTGGAAACCGAAACTAAAATAGAAATGATATTTAAGAGTGAAACGTAGAAGTATATATAAGCTCATACAAGAATGTAATATGACATGGCAGACAATCGTAGAAAATGATACCAAAAAACTTGATAAATAATAAATGACGATATTATAGTATTAACAATGGCCATAACGTTAACAATGCAAAAGTAGGCTCCTCATCTTTGAAAATCAGAACTATTATTACAAAATGGCACCTACAACATGATACACACATTATACAATCATATTTTTTTAAAATAATTTTTGAAATCCTTTTAAAAAATACACTTTGACAGTAGTACTCTCGATTTAAAACAATAGCAATAAAAGCTATAGTTATAATGTTTACATTTATAAAAGAATTAAATTTGTGTAATCGTCCACTCCCTTATACGCAAACTGATGTTAAAATAATAAATAATAAAAATACATTTTTTCTTATGACACAGTGCATGTAAAAAACATTAATTTATTTTTCTAAATTATTAATACAACTTTTGTAATATTTTTCGTAAACAATAGTTCTAGAGACGATACAATAGTATGGTAAAGCACAAGATCTTGCAAGAATCTTTTCTTTGAATAGAGGTTTTTATAGGTAAACTAAATAATAGAACTTACAAGTGTCCTAAAGTTTTTCTGAAGAATCCTTAATATCTCATTGTTTGAGATATCCAAGGAATGAATTCAGATACTCGGGTGTATACGCCTACTGATCCTGGATCTGCGCACCTTGTTCCTCCTGAAACCAATCCGATCTCGAACCATTGTTTATTAATGGTTATCATCAAAGGTCCACCAGAATCCCCCTATAAGAGTAATTTTTGTTGTTGTTCAAAATGTAACATACAGAGGTAGTTCAACTTTTCATAACTAAACGACCGCAAAAACACTTCGACATATAGAACCCACGGGCAGAACGTTCTAATTATTCTGTATTTAATTATTAAAATAATTAATATGTGTACAGAAAGAGTAAAATATTATGAAAATATTTAAATATTTCTTGCTAACAATAATCCAAGTTACGTTTCACCCATCCGTAAAATTTCTAACGACCTAGACAAGGAAGCGAGCGAACCCTCTCGAGAGCAGTTCTCGCCAATGGACATAGAGTCCGTATCTTTAAGGAGCCAAGTAAGCAAATAATTAACGTCTAAATGGTTTTTAATAAAAATAAAATGGCTGCCGAAGCTATTCATTTTCATTGACAATTCAAATACAATAATATTTCTCTCGCAAATCACTGATTTTCAGTGCGACGCCATCTTTAATATACTCTCCACGATTTTCCTAATGGATACGGTTTTGAGAGTGCCCGTGGGACCATTCTTGACGAGATAGTCGCCGGGTTCTCGATATCGCAATTGGCTGATAACAACTCACAAATGGACAACCATCTGAGAGTAGCCATCGAGAGTAACTTACGAGAGATAATCTCAGATGGAACGCAGATTTAGATTCGAGAGTCAAACGCTTTACCAACCCGACCGCCAGCGTCTGCGCTTAAGGTCTTAGGACCAAAATCTTATAGGTCCCTGGTTAGGTTAGGCAAAAATTATTATAAAATGATCAACTAATGATCAACTAATAATAAGTTATAATTAGAATAATAATAAAGAAACTCGGGGAAATTGGTGTCCACAAAATAAACCCAAACCATATTTACTTGGCAAGCGCCTTTTCCTCCGGGAGTGTATCCTGCACATATCATTGATTTGGACAATACAATCCCAGGATTTACTGTTTGGCAATAATTGTTAGTCACTACTTTAAGCAGGACATGGTGAAGGAATAGTTTCGCAGGGTTAACACCTAGTTGAAACGAAATGTAATACATATACAAATAATCAACAGCATGTCCCTGGTTACCAGGTGGAAAAATGATTTAGTGCGATATATGCATTATCATGTCCATTGATATAGCAGTATATGATATGATATTGCAGTAGAGGTTAGATAGCTGTAGATATATGGTCAAATACGAGGACATGTAGGCTATATCAATTTACATATACGAGTATGTCCAATTTCACATATATGTCCATATCTGGTAATTTCCATATTTAAAAAATGTCTTCACTCAAATATGGAACATACATGGTCATCTTTAGCTTACATCACCATATGTAAATAACAAATATAGGTTTTTATATTTAAGAAATTGTCATTGAGAAGCCTTAGAAGAAGATTGAAAATTAACTTATTGTAGATACAATTTGCATAATACTCACCTTCTTGTAAACTCCCCCAGCCAGCAACGACAACATCTTCATTTAAGAATTGTTGGTTCACCATGCCCACAGTGGGAAGGCAAATCGGTTGTATCGCAATATTGAATTGGATAGGCATCTTTAATTTCAGTATGGCGATGTCGTTTATATTCTTGCGGAAGCCATTGTGCACAAAAACACCAGAAACGTAATGGTAAGCATGATATGGAGATGTGTTGGAGTCAATTGCACAATCTCCAAGTTTAACCACAAGCTGATTAGTCGGAATCCTGAAATGTAACAATTGGTCACAGTTTGATTGTTTGTTATTTTTAACGTTGGTCTATTTTTGCAACATAAGGTTTAAACACCAAAGCCAGCGGATGAGCCTCCATCATCTACCTGTGGATTTTCCTACGAGGGTAAATGATGGTTACAACCCCTCTCTTCGGATCTTTAACTTGCAGGGAGCAAGGATGATCTACAATGGACCTCGGTTTAAATGCTCCCCCCAACACAGCCGTCAATTAAGGAATTTCCGCCCATCAGTAGATATCCCCACACTTTCACTGGACAGCAGCAAAATTGTTCTTACCTTGTGTTAGAGTTACTGTAAAACGCGCAATGGGCCGCTGTTAAAATGTGCCTTGTGCTGATGACAGATCCCCCACAATTAAAACCCGTGCCTGAAATTATTATGGCAGCCTGAAACGAACATGGTAAGTATGAAATCATTTTTAAGAACAGGATTAACTAACGATAACAGTATTTCAACTGTAACAATTGTTTTTAATCCCCTTTAATGAATCGCCTTACAGGACATTGAGATTTTTATAAAAAGTGACTTATTATAAAAATCAAGTTTGGATCCATATGTAATTCAGTGCACTCGTGCGAAAAAGTTGTATCTGATTAATTATGTATTAATAGACAGTTTCGCATACCAACGTCTTTATACTTACCTTAACTTTGATGATGTGAAGGGAAGAATCCCGCATGCGCACCCAATACGTTCAATTACTTCTTTTGGCATAGTGCAATACGTGGGTCTTCCCTTCCCGTCATTAAAGGTAAGGTAAGTATAAAGACGTTAGCATGCTCACTGTCTAATATTAAAAATATCAAAACTGGGCGATATTTTAAACCAAATGGTCGCCTAAATAAAACTGTTTTTGCATATAGATGAAATCCGATTGTACCAAGAGCTTGATGAGGATTGTTAATTACAAGTAAATTTGACGTAGAAGTTAACATAATAAAACTTTGGCACTGAATGGTGTCATTTTTAGTAGAAACATATTCCAAAATTGGGTAATCATTAATCAAACGATCGGAATGAGATTTACTCTTTTTGGGTTTCATTAAATGTGTTCAATAAATTTGTAAAACATGTTTTCAGATGCGGAAATTAATTTTCTAGCGATAGCATTCCAAGTATAAAAGTATGAATGTTATATATTTGTATTTGGATAAACTATAACGACATACTAGAAATTGGACAGAGTAGATATATTGCAAAAGTCTGGGCATACTTATTCAAACACAGGCATATACATATATGCATGGAATATATATAATGTGTACACTCGGGTAGGATTTAATTATACTTATTGAAATACTTACTAGCCATGGCCATTGATT
>JAUJYV010001221.1:0-20291 GCA_033995625.1 Ophyiulus pilosus
CTCACTCCTCCTCCTCCTCTTCCTCTCACTCCTCCTCCTCCTCTTCCTCTCACTCCTCCCCCATCTCCTCCTCCTCCTCCAATCACTCTTCCTCTCACTCAATTTCTTCTCGCGCCTCTTCCTCTCCCTCACTTCCTCCTCCTTTCCTTCTTCCTCTTTCCAACAGAAGAGAAACCCTCAACGAGCATTAACAATAGCACGTACGATTTGAGGCAACATCAGCATCAGCACGACAGTGGCGCCATCTACCACGGTCACCTGACCAACGCCATCTTGGTCCCTTCGAACTCTCGTAACCCGTACGGAGACCCTGCACCTCCTCCTCCTCACCACCTTCTGACTTCCTCCTCGGTGCGCATGGGCGTCACTTCACCCACCCTCGCCACCAACAGGCTGATCAACATGAGCCACAAGTAGGTGCACAGATAGGGCCCTTTTGGCTAAATATGACTTTGCCTAGGGCCCCTTCTTAGCTCTTTGCTTACTTATACCCTTATTGGCTCGATCCGACCTTGCTTAGCAGCTCTCATTGGCTAAATTACGCCTTTTTCATAATCAGCCCGTGCCTAGGGCATAACTGTACGCTGGCTAGGGCCCCGACATCATTTTTAAGTTGATCCACATCTGGATTTTTCGTTTCAGTGTTCCTCCGCTGGAAGACGCTGTGAACATGATCGCAATAAACCAGGCCACATCCATGGTGAACAACATATCACCCACATCCCCACCCTCCCCACAGGCCCCTCCCCCTCCTCCACCCCCCTCGAACATCCCCACATCGGTCCAGGACATGGACCACCATCACCACCAGCACTGCATCCCCAAGTCCGAACCCTCCGATTAACCGCTCGAGGGTTCTTCGGTCGCCCCTTTGCCACCTTACCCTTAATCGACTAATTTATGTATAGTTTCAAAAACTTTTTGTCGTGCCATATGGTTGAGGGTCAGGGGTCAAGGGTCAGATATGGAAGTCACGTGACAAAGTAAGTTAAAACGATATATAAAAAAACCGTACCAGGATGTGCGAGAAATGCCGAGGTTTGTCCGTATATGCTCGTGTATTGCCGTGTGCATTCAAATCCTTATATATGGCCCTTGAATATCCAGTTAGGGCATATAAAAGGACACGACCATATACGGTGAATTCGAAAGCGTGATATGGCTTATGTACGGTCAATCGAAGGCTCTAAATATGGCACGAACGCGAGTTCAAACCCGTCATATAGCTATACGTAGTCATTTTAAAGCATAATATGGCTATATATGGTCATTTAAAAGCTAGATATGGCATGTAAAAGTTGATGTCCATTCACAGGCTAAATTTGGCCCATACAAGTCCAAACATGTCCATAAAAACTCCCGAGTTTTGGTCAATTTGCACGTCGTCAGAGACGGGTGCAAAACGAAACCGAAGGGGAAAAAAATAAGAACAAAAAAAAAACCCCAAAAAAGATGGCGACTAGTAAGTTAAAAAAACATATCAAAATACATTATATTAAAAAACTGACGACTTTTAGGAAGTTTGCACGTTGTCAGGGCCAAGTGCAAAACGAAAAATGGGTGAATTTTGGAAACCCCCTCCCTCCCGGTGAACCCCCATTTAAAATGTGTACATAAATTCGTGTCGTGTGTGTATATACAGTTTAATATAATATTTCATGACGTTTTACGAGCATTTACATGAATTCGACGATCGATTTTATTTAAAAAACAAAAACAACAACGAAATGCATTTTTTTTTAAATTATCGCGTTTAATCAAAATTTTACGTCCGTTTTTTTTTTTTTTTTTTTTTTTTTTTTTGGAGAATTTAAATTATAATAATCAGCTTTGATTATTTGCTTTTCATTTGACATTGATAAAACTGCAGTTTTCTTTAAAAATTGTACGTGAAACTGCCGTTCAAAACCGTAGTTTATCCATCACAAACACTATAAATACTTATTTAGACTTAGTTTATTCAAATTTGCCTAACCGTCCATTTTTTGGTTGCCATGGCAACCGTGGAACGAGAGCGCGTGAGCGTCCATGGCAACCGTGGAACGAGAGCGCGTGAGCGTCCATGGCAACCGTGGAACGAGAGCGTGTGCACAGCATTCCATAGCAACCATGGAACGAGAGCGTGTGAGCGTCCATGGCAACCATGGAACGAGAGCGCGTGCTTATCATTCCATAGCAACCGTGGAACGAGAGCGCGCGAGCGTCCATGGCAACCGTGGAACTATTGCACGTGGTTTTTAATAATATCCCTAACATTAGAGAGTTTGAGCCATCCAACGCTAACGAAACGATAAAGGTAACGATAACGAGAAACAGCGCTGACGGCCCGAAATGTCAAGGACTACCATGGCTTCCCAGTGCCATTCCAGGCTTCCCGCGTTTTTCTCGTTATCGTTATCGTTTCGTTAACGTTGGGTGGCTCAAACTCTCCAAAGACAGCAGTTTGACTTCAGTTAATCCTTATTCACAAACTTTACATCAGTTTTACATCAGGAAAATTTACGTTGGTTTCTGTGTGTAAAACACGTGGTAAACACTATAGTGTGAATGATGGACGTCAGTTACATTTTTTAAAAAAACAGCAGTTTGTTAACTTGTGTATTTTTGAAACTTCAGTTTTGAGCATTTAGAAGTTTTCTTCGTTTTTTTTTTGCATGTTTTTTTGTTGTTGTTTTTTTTTGGCCAACTTTTTCGTTGTTTTCATGCGCAATATTTTCAATATTTTTGTGTTAAAATTTTGTTTGTCGTCTTCGGTTTAATTTTTTTTTTCTGTGATTTTAATGAATTTTTCTCGTTTTTTAATTAAAATTTTCATTAAAATTTTCGTTAAAACCTGAATTGAATTTTTGTTTTCCGTCACATTTAGTTTCAATAAATTTAATTGATTTTCTACACCAAAATCTCTCACTTTTGCATGCTTTTTATTTCGTTACTAATTATTTTAATTAATTTAATTTATTTTAATTGTTTTAATTTCAACATTTTCATGATGTTTAATTAGTGTTTAATAACGGTTAATTATTTTTATTTAGAAATGAAAGATTTTATAAAGATTCTGAATTTAGAGTCTTAAGCCATAGAAGTGAGAATTTGCAGAATCTGAAGATGAATCAGCATGATGAGGATCTCTTGAAGAATGGGATCTTCATTTAGGAATTAATTTTATACATCCTGGATGAATCTTATAAGAACCCGATGATGAATCTGCATGTCAATCTAAAGAATCATGAAGAATAGACGAGATTCTGAGGATCTCAGTATAATGGACTTTGCAGAATTTTTACCAATGAATGAAATTGGAGTCTTACAAGAATTTTACAGAGAAATCCTACATGAATCTTACAAGACTCCGAGGATGAATCTTTCAAGAATCCGAAGATGAATCTGACGAAGATCTCACGAAGAATAGACGAAATTCTGAAGATCTCAGTAACGGACTTTGAAGGATTTTTACCAATTAATGTAATTCGAGTCTTACAAGAATTTTGCAGAGAAATCCTAGATGAATCTTAACAAGACTCCGAAGATGAATCTGTGGATCTAAAGAATCATGAAGAATAGACGAGATTCTGAGGATTTCAGTAGTGGACTTTGCAGAATGTTTACCAATTAATGTAATTAGAATCTTTAAGAATTTTACAGAGAAATCCTAGATGAATCTTACAAGACTCCCAAGATGAATCTGTGGATCCAAAGAATCACGAAGACTAGACGAGATTCTGCGGCTCTCAGTAATGGACTTTGCAGAATTTTTACAGTTAAATCTTAGATGAATCTTACAGAAATCCGAAGATCAATCTTTCAAGAATTCGAAGATGAATCTTAGAAGAATCTAAAGATGAATCTGATGAGGATCTCACGAAGAATAGACGGGATTCTGAGGCTCTCAGTAATGGACTTTGCAGAATTTTTACAGATAAATCCTAGATGAATCTTTCAAGAATCCGAAGATGAATCCTGAAGAATATTCCTATAGATGATCCCAATCCATGAATCATTTGGTGAGTAGATGGCGCTGTATGCAAAGTGCGTTCTTTTTTTGAAAAGAAGGCGTTCCAGGCTTTGGAATGTGTTCGAATGGCGTCCAATTTTGGCGCCTGTTTAATAATGCACGCATGTGTTCGTTAGGCCTAAATGCAGGAGGAGGTTATTTATTACAGCGTCTCTCATAATGGCATTCGCTCAATTTGCTCTCCATCTGCACGCAAAAAAATGCAAAGTGCGTCTTAATGGCTTTTAGAAGATGCATTACGAGGGTCATGTGATCGTGTCACGCCAAATATTTAACATGCATCCACATGGTGCGTGGAACAGACTCAATGGACACATTAATCGGATTTATAACAAATTATTATATTTTTAAATTAAATTATATGGCTAAAAATATATTTTTAATTAAAATCCATGTATTTTTCAAGCAAGTCCAAGTAAAAATATATTTTTATTTCAAATTTTGATTGGAAATATATATTTTTCATTAGAATTGTGTGACTGAAAGTATATTTTTAAATTAAATGATATGGATAAAAATATATTTTTAATTGAAATCGTGTTTGGAAATTAGTTTTTCATTAGAATTATGTGACTAAAAATATATATTTTTAATTAATGTCATGTGTGAAAATATTATTTTGATTAGAATTATATGACTAAAAATATATTTTTAGATTAAATTATATGGATAAAAATATATTTTTAATTGAAATCATGTTTGGAAATATATTTTTCATTAGAATTATGCGACTAAAAATATATATTTTTAATTACATGTTTGAAAATATAATTTTGATTAGAATTATGTGACTAAAAATATATTTTTAAATTAAATTATATGGCTAAAATTATATTTTAAATTAAACTCATGTTTGGAAATATATATTCTCATACGACTAAAAATATATTTTTAATTGAAATTGTTTGGAAATATATTTTTTAAACTAAACTATGTTTCAAAAAAAATATAATTTTCAATAAAATTATATGGTAAAAATTATATATTAATTACAATTTTGTTTGAAGACACGTATTTTTAATTGAAATTATACAGATGTGTCCAATATCTAAATTAACAAGTCATGCTATGTTTTTATTTAAATTATATCATTTTAATTTAATATATTTTTCTAATTTAACTTATATTTTAAATAAACTTAATCAAATTTCTTCTTTTTTAGTGTTATTTTCAGATTTTTCCTCGAAGTGGGCGTGGATTCAATGGACCAATGAGAGCGTTGCAGTCCAGTGATTGACAGACGATAACAATTCCTCGCTTCTGATTGGCCGAGGTGAAATTTTGGGCGTTTCTGAAGGGCGTTACCTTCACAAAATGAAGATTTCAAAGATTACAAAAGCTGAGGTAAAAAATCGTTAAAAATCAGTAAAAACACAATAACATAAAATGTGAAAAACGAGTAGCAAATCTAATAAAAATCTAATAAAAAAAAAGCAAATGTGAGAAATGCAAATTGAACGAAATATCGAAATAATGCAAATTTTGTATCGTCTCGAAAAACAGGATTTTTATATATATTTTTTTTTTGGTTTATAAATTTCAAAAGAAAAAAAAAACAAAATTGGCAAAAGGTAATAAAAATGATTGGATCGATTTAGTTGAATTTTAAATGAAGGAATAGAAAATGATGTTGGAATTAACCTCTTTTAATTGATTAGCAATGGCCATTAACATTTCAACTAATGTTTTTTTATATATATAAGATACTCGATAATAGGCCTATTTCTGATGTTGAATAAACATAAATCAAACGCTCCTTTGCTTTTTTTTTTTTTTTTTGTTAGCTGAAAACCATTTGCGAAAAACGTGATTTGCACAGAAATCTTTAAATTATTTTCTTCATCTTGAATTGAAGGGGGGAAAAAAACACAACTATAAAGCATTTAATGTTTATGCAAACAAAAGCGAAATTCAGAAGGATTAATTCGCTATAAAAACTAAATTAGGCCTAACAGAACGCTCGTTATAAACGCCTCAGGCCAAATTACTTTTATAAGCCTTTTATTAAGACGTTTTAGGCCTAAAAAACGTTTTAAGCCTAAATAACGTTTTTAGGCCTTTATGAAGATGCTTGAAGTCTTTATGTGAAGGTGTGACATGCTTTATGAGGTCTTTATGTAAGACTTTCTAATACTCGAAAGCTTTAAGGTCTTTTAGGCCTTTTAGGTATTAATAAGGGCGTTTAAGGCCTATAAATAATGCGTTAAGACTGTTAATCTTAATGAATGTCATAGATATTAGGTTTATTATATTTCAGAAATATTATATAATCTTGTTGTATTTAAAACTATCTCATCAATGAAAATGTTAATGAAAGTTAATTTATTATATGAAGTTAATTATCTCAATGGTGTTATTTAAATTAGATAAACATGCAAGGATAAATCTGTTTAATAATGATACAAATATTACAATTATTTATAACTTGCATGAAATCTTTAAACTTAAATGCAAGATACAAAATTAATATCATAACATGCATCAATTCATGAAATTGATAATTGTAGACATTTAGTATCAAACTTAATATCCTCCTCTCTAATAATTTTAAATATATATAACTTGCATATTTTATACAAAAATTGACGTTTATTATAAAGTGTTAAAAGTTATTTTTTATACTAATTTAATTTTGTCATTTACTTATTAAAGTATTGCTTATTTAACATTTTTTAAAAATATTATATATATTACTGAATTAAGTTATTTTAAATTTTTTTAATTTCTTATACAATTTCATTATTTTGATATTTATATTTCAAATTTAATAGTATGTAGTTTTTTAATGTATCTTAATTGCTTGCAAAATTAATTACATTATTTTCAAATATTTGTTATTTATATACACTTTATTATTGTTTTAATATTTTGTTTTAAAATTACTGGTTAAATTTTATAAATGTTATTTATGCATTTTCATGTATTTTTATTTGTTGAAATCTACAGTAATTTACCTTAATTGCAAAATTAATCACATGCATGTACATTATTTTCAAATATTCGTTATATATATATTTTCTTTATATTTTCTTAAATTTTCTTATATTTTTTTATATTATTTTTAAAAAATTTAGTTCAATTTTATAAATTTTTTATTTTCTTGTATTTTTATTTGTTAAGAACTACATATACTTTTCCTGCACGTTACATTATCTTATATTTATTTGTTATATTTTAAACATTTTCAATTTTCTTATATTGTTTTAAAAAATTATTGGTTAAATTTTATAAATTTTATATTTTCTTAAATTTTCTTATATTTTTTTATATAATTTTATATTTTCATGTATTTTTATTTGTTGAGATGAACATATACTTCTATTGCACGTTACATTATCTTATATTTATTTGTTATATTTTAAACATTTTATATTTTCGTGTATTTTTATTTGTTGAGCTCTACATAGAATTTTTTGCATGTTATATTATCCTATATTTATTTCTTATATTTTTTTAAAAATTTCCATTTTCTTAATTATTTTTTTTAAAATTTCTATTTTCTTATATTTTTTAAAACCTTTTTTTCAATTATTTCAAAATTAAGTTTATTTTAGACTACATATACATTTCAAGTATTTTTTTGCCCCTATTTGCAGGAGGAGGAGCTTCGAAGATGGGCGTGTCTCGCGTGCTGTTCCACTGCAGAGGGCGCTTCCGATGGATGGCGTTGTCGTCGCGGTGGTCAGTCGTCCGTCGCCCGTGAGTCGTGCCTTCGTCGCTTCGTCGTGCATCGTCGCGAGAGGGAGCTCAGTCGTCTCGAAGACGACCCCTCACCTTTGACCCCAGGAATAATAACACTCGGGACTTAAATACAACACGCGCACGCGCACCTGCAGCACCAGCTAAGGTAAGACTTATTTAGAACACTTCCATTTCCCCAGCTGCGTGTGTTCGAAAAAAAAAAGAATGCACGTGGGCGAATTCTACTTGTTCCAATCTTATGTTCTAGAACAGAAAATTCGAATTCCGCTGTTCTAATCTTGTGTTCTAGAACAGAAATTTCTCCTCGAGGTTAAGCCTTTTTTAAAACTGCCACTTTGTTAATGACTTAACTGTGTGGTTAAGTTGGATTAGTGGTGTGGTTTAATTAGTTAGTGTGGTGGAGTTGTGGGCGTAGATTATTATTTGATCTGTCTCCGCTATTTATCCTGTCTCCTGTAGCTGTCTTGTAACTTGTCTTCCAGTGTCTGGTCTCTATTAGTAGCCTGGTGTTCTATATTTGCATGATTTGTTAACTGTCTGCAATAGTGAAGACTGTAGCTCTATATACGTTTAGACTGTGAAGTAACATTTTCTTTTATAGTAATTTAAGACAAGCAGCAGACAGTTGACTCGTAGCCTGTCTCTTAAACGGTATGCATTCTCTGTGGGCAGCCTGTGTCCAAAGCACAGCAGACAGTAGACTTAGCCTATATCTTTTAAACATATTCTCTGTTAGTAGCAAGTCTCCTGAAATAGGCCAACGCTAAAAATGAACAAACAAACAGTAGCATGTGCCCATAGTAGCCCAGCAGACAGTAAATGGCCTGTCTCTTATAGACAGAAGCAGCAGACGGTTGACTTATAACCTATCTCTTAAACGGTATAGCCTGCCTATACATTCTGTATAGTATCAGTCTCTATTAGTATAGCTTGTGTCCATAGTAGCCCAACAGACAGTAAATAGATTTAATCTGTCTCTTATAGACAGAGACAGCAGACAGTTGACTTAGCCAATCTTTTAAACATATTCTGTTAGTAGCTGGTCTCTGTATTAGTAGCATGTGTCCTGAAATAGGCCAACGCTTAAAGTGAACAAACAGTAACATGTGTCCATATTAGCCCAGCAGACAGTAAATAGACTTGGCCTGTCTCTTATAGACAGAAGCAGCAGACGGCTGACTTATAACCTTTATTAAACAGTAGCATCAGTTGGTCTCTATTAGTAGCTCGTGTCCATAGCAGCCCAACAGAAAGTAAATTTATTTAACCCGTCTCTTGTAGACAGCAGACAGTCTCTTAAACGGTATACATTCTCTATTAGCAGCCTGTGTTCACAGCACTGCAGATTATAAATATCTCGGCAGACAGCAGACTTATCCTACCTTTTAAAGAGTATATATTCTCTATTGCTAGCTGGTCTCTATTAGTAGCATGTGTCCATAGTGGCCCAGAAGACAGTACATAGATTTAGCCTGTCTCTTATAGACAGAAACAACAGACAGTTGACTTATAACATGTCTCTTATAGACAGAGACAGCAGGCAGTCTGCCTGTCTCTTAAACAGTATATTCTCTATTATTAGCTGGTCTCTATTAGTACCATGTGTCCATAGTGATCCAGAAGACAGTAAATAGATTTAGCCTGTTTCTTATAGACAGAAACAGCAGACAGTTGACTTATAACAAGTCTCTCATATACAGATGCGGCAGACAGTAGACTTGATCTGTCTTTTATAAGCTCTCTAAATGTATTAGTAGCTTGTGTCCATAAACGGTCTCTTATAGACAGAAGCAGCCGACAGTGGACTTCTATATCCTGCATGGTCTCTATTAGTAGCCGGGTTTGAATATATAATAGAAACATGTCTCTGTTAAGAAACATAACATCAATATGTTTTGAATATTAGGAAACTATAAAAAATATCTAAATAGAGGCAATTGAGTTTTATTTTGCATGCGACTGGTTTCGTATTTCGACTGATGACACGAATTTTGTAGAAATTTGATACGAAAATTTGTCTCATCAGTCAATAAAATAAGAAAATGCTTCAAGTGGAAATTCTTAGTAACTTGAATTTTCTTGGATTTGTCGATAAAAATTGATTTTCTGTTGCATTTTTGGACATTTATGGGCATGTTTAATATATGCTAAAAATCAAAACTTCATCAAATTTATGAATTTTGAGAATCTCAACATTTTAAAGATCTGTCAATGAAAATTTACACATTTTTCACAAATTCATCAAATATTTTAAATTTGTATGCATTTTATGAGAAAGTAATCAGAGTTTCCAATGACATTTTTGTATTTGAAGCATCTGTTAGTTTATTACATCATGTGACATTCCAAATAAGCAACATTCTAAGGAATTCTGTGACATTCTTGTAGTTAATGACAACTAGTATGATATCATGTATGATTATATAGGACATTGCAATTTATGTAACACATATTAACATTCTAAGGTAACGTTATGTGACATCATAATTCTATGTAACGTTCTGTGACATATTCTATGCAACATGTAACCAAAAGTCCTATTCTTTAACATTCTATCACAGCATTCTGCCATATTATATAATTTTGTGACATTCTAAGCCATAAGTGTTGGTAAGGGTAATGTGACACAATTCTATGTAACTTTCTGTGACATTCTATACAAAATATAACCAAAAGTCCTATTCTGTGACATCCTGTCACAGCATTCTTCGACATTGTCATTTTGTGACATTCTAAGGCATAATTGTAACGTTACATCATAATAGTATGCAACTTTCTGTGACATTCAATACAGCATATAACCGAAAATCCGATTCCATGACATTTCATGTAACATTCCATTCAACCTCGATATGGAAGCATGACATAAATGAATAATTTGTGTGTGACACATAGGACGTATGTGGTCCACCAGATGTACAACCACATGTCAGATGACATGACGACTTCATTTCTATAGAAAATTCGCTGCGTTGGAATGTGACTTTGACGCCATCTTGTCCGAAATATGTCATTTTCCTCCATTAGGACACCGAGAAGGACGAAGTGACGCCCCCTTAAGTGCACGCTACAAAACCTTAATTCCTTCATTTTTAACACACGATTTATGGACGAAATTGTTGACAAAAATACCGCTGGGATCGCCCCAGGACAAACACTTTCAAACACAACTACCTACACTCTTAAACCACTTTCGGAACGGGGCTTTGCTTTTATATATTTAGGGTTATTATTAGAGACCCCCCCCCCTTAATGCCTTAGCCATTTTTAAGGACTCTCATGCATGTGTGGGGCTTTTACCCTCCAAAATCGCGCTTTTTTAATATCGAGGGGGGCGAAAACGAGCATTTACGAGTCAATTTTTGATTCAAATCGTCTTGAGCATCAACTTTTCTGTTGCCATGGCAACCGTGGAACACGAGGGCGTTCTTTTTTTCCTTAGCAACCGTGGAACACGAGAGCGTTCTTTTTTCCTTGGCAACCGTGGAACACGAGGGCGTTCTTTTTTCCTTAGCAACCGTGGAACGTGAGCGTTCTTTTTTCCTTGGTAACCCTGGAACACGAGGGCGTTCTTTTTTCCTTGGCAACCGTGGAACGTGAGCGTTCTTTTTTCCTTGGTAACCCTGGAACACGAGGGCGTTCTTTTTTCCTTGGTAACCCTGGAACGCGAGGGCGTTCTTTTTTCCTTGGCAACCGTGGAACGTGAGCGTTCTTTTTTCCTTGGCAACGGTGGAACGCGAGAGCGTTCTTTTTTCCTTAGCAACCCTGGAACGCGAGGGCGTGCTTTTTTAAATTGTTCTGTATTGACATGGGGAGCATTGATATATTTTTTACTAAAATAATTCTTGGGCATTCAATAATCGTCCTATTGATCTCAAATTTTAGGGATGTGTGGTTTTAATTAAGTGGCTGTGGTTCAAAATTTTGTGAAGCCAATTCCGTCAAATCTGCTCTGAAATTTTAACGTTTGAAAAATGTGTGTGGAATGTCTCGTTTTATACCACTCGTGGGGTAAAATGAGACACTTCATGAATTAGGAGAAATGATGTAAAATGAGTATAATAACTCGTATTTATCGTTTTTAAACTGAAAAATGTAATGAATAGCGACTGAAATAGGATGAAATGAAATTATTAACTTTAAGAAAGTTACTTCACCACCATTTTTAACTATTTTTACCAATTTTATTATATAAAAATATAAGAAAATACTAAATTTTAGTAGTTAGATAATAAATATTATATAATTTCAATAGTTTTTCTAAATATACAGTTTATTCATGCGCTTATATATTTAATGAAATTTCCCTGTTTTTATTAATATTTTTAATACTTGTTTTAATAACTTTTAATGTCCCAAAACGAGTATTTTTTTAAAAATAAATTTGATATTAAATATATATACAATTGTTAAATTTATGAACAATGTTTGTTAGCATAATAAAAGTAGAATGTTTTTGTTTTGATGATTTTTATGAAAGCAGATAAAAACAAGTCGTTATCTTAATCAGCGATAAAATACGCGTTAGTTTCTCATTATTTTTGAAACAGACTCGTTTTTATTCACTTCATTATTTTTCAATTGTTTTTAATCTACTTCTATTTTTTTTATTATATTAATTTATTTGAATTTCTAAGGGCTTAGAAAAGTCTTAACTTTTAAAACCTGCGTTTCAAACATTTAGGGTCATTGACAAACATTATATTATGTTCAACGTTTAAACAGTCTAATACTTTTAAGCCCGTCAAAGCACATTTAGGACCATTTGCATATCTTTGAAACCAATTAAAGTCAGGCATATAAGAAGCCCTTTGAAAGCCATTGAAAGTCGTTTGAAGCCCTATGAAGTTCTTTGAAGGCTCATTGATACATTGTAAGGCCCTTTAAAGCCCCTTTAAAGCCCCTCAAAGCATGCACTTTTAGGACCATTTACGTATTTTCCACATTTTTAAAGCCCTACAAAACCATATAAAGCCATAGCAATTCACTTTAAGGCCCTTTAGAGCTCTATAAATTCCCAAAAAAGCCAAACAGTCATTTTAAGGTCTCTGTATAGCCCTTTAGAGCTTTTCAATGTCATTTTGTGGCACATTAAAGCCCTATACAAAGCAAATAATGTCATGTAAACTCACTTTTAGGTCCTTTAAAGCTGATTAAAGCCATACAAAGTCATGCTAAGGACCCTGTAAGGTCCCTTTATAGCCCTTTAAAGCTTTTCAATGTAATTCTGTGGCCCATTAAAGCCCTACAAAATCCAATGATGTCATATGAACTTCCTTTAAAGCCCTGTAAAACACTATAAAGCCCTACAAACTCATTTTAAGGACCTTTAGAGTCCTATAAAACTCTATAAAGCCATACTAACTTATTTTAAGGGCCTTTAAGGCCCCTTTAAAACCACATATCTTTACCACTATAAAACTCATTAATGTTGTTATAGTGCACTCTGAAGCCCTTTTAAAGCGCTTCAAAGGTACTTGAGGCCCCTTGAATCGTGTATTTCACTGCATATAGTCGCGTGCCGCATGCATGCAGCGCCGCAGGCGGTCGTTTTGTTATTAGGCATATCCATATCTCTATGCGATCTTCGAGATTAGATTAACACGGGGCGTTGGCCGATGCACCTCAACGGCCTTCAGTGAAGGAGTAAACGTGCTCGCTGTAATTTAAATATCTCGGAAACTACTTAAGATACAACTGTGATGTGAGTTAGAGCATTCTTAAGAATTTAACGCTCTGTCAAATGCCGAAAACCGCAGCGCCCTACGACTTCCGGTTCAAAAATTATGGGAACATAAGTGAATGATGGCATTTTTGCACATGTTACATAAAGCACGTTGTAACTCGGAAACGACTTAAGATACAACTGTGTTGTGAGAGAGGAGTTTCTTGTGCATTTGACCCTCTGTCCAGCTGCGCAAACCGCATTTCGATACGACCAATGAGAAGCCAGTAATGGACGAAAAACGAATCCAAGATGGCGGATTTCATGTTGGCATTTTTGTACATGTCACATAAAACACGCTGTAACTCGGAAACTATTTAAGATACAATTGTGTTGTGAGAAAGGAGTTTCTTAAGCATTTGACCCTCTGTCCAGCTGCGCAAACCGCATTTCGATACGACCAATGAGAAGCCAGTAATGGACGAAAAACGAATCCAAGATGGCGGATTCCATGTTGGCATTTTTGTACATGTCACATAAAACACGCTGTAACTCGGAAACGACTTAAGATACATCTGTGTTGTGAGAGAGGAGTTTCTTGTACATTTCACCCTCTGTCCAGCTGCGAAAACCGCATTTCGATACGACCAATGGGAAGCGAGTAATGGCCGAAAAACGAATCCAAGATGGCGGATTTCATGGACACCGCCATCTTGGAAACACAATGGTGCATTGACACATATGGAGATGTAGCCTTAAAAATATGAATTTTTAATATCAAATTTACTTGAGTGAAAAAAAAAAAAAATAGTACAAAACTTGTAAAATGTCCCCTCCAAACCTTCGAAGCAATCCAAATGTATTATTTTGTTTAATTTGGACGTTGTTTTTTGATTTGGTGTCACCAGGGTCGTTAAAAAACGAGTTTCTCGTCTTTATTTTTTGTATCAGAAGCAATTGAACTCTTAATTTCTATGATTTTCTAATAATTTTTTTTTATATGCATTTTTTACGATGTGGTGAAAGCGATCCTGTTCCTTAATTGAATCACTTTTATAATGAGACAGGTGCTTCAAAACCTCCTTCTCGATACCTATTTAGCAAAACAGGAGGAGCCCTATCACGTCCATATCTAAAAAAAAAAGCCACCATTACCATTTTCCGTTATTCCCCCTAAAAAAAACACAGATAAAATCGCATTTTTACGTGTTTTTGTGTCCCAACATGGCCGCTCCTATGCTAAAAGTCCATACGCCGCCAGGGGGTGCTGAACGAAAATTCATCTAGGGGCTGTATGGGCCTCATTAAGACATTGAATTTCATGGGGACATGTGTGGAACTTAATATGGCCCTGTATAATTTGTCCACCCTTATAAATTGGCCATATGTTAAATGTCCATACGTCACCAGAGGGCGCTGAACCCACCCTTCCAAAAAAAAAAATGTAGGGTGAAACAAAAGGGTGAAAGTGTCGTTTTGTTTAGGCTTAAATAAAAAGGCCTGTTTTCCGAATTGGTTGCCAAGAAGTCCGGAGATGGCAGATAGGGGAACATTCCACAGATCTGGGCTGCAAAAATTAAGGAGGCTAAAATCACTCCCAGGCTGATAAGGACAATCCACAAACACCACTTAGCGACCCCCCTCCTCTTAATGGACCAGGGCGGGGGTCAAAGGTCACCCGACCGTCGCCCAGACTCAAGGGCGCTTTACAAATCCCAGATATGGGGGCGGGATTGCATACCCTTTAACACGCAACCAATACACACACAACTTTAGTATGGGAAAAACATATATGGACAAGTGTGACTTTTACTATTTATAAAGTTCTTCAAATGTATGTCTAATTGCATATATCCAAGATTTGCTGTTTTATCATGCTCGGATATCCCTTTGTCTAAAATTGTCGCGGCACACTAATGTGCTATGCATGGACATGCAGAAATGACTTATTCCATATATGGCAAGGTCAGAAATTGGACATTCAATTCAATTCAATTCAACTCAGTACCCTACAGTCAGCAAATAAATGCCATGTGGTAGGGGGGTCGTACCCATTTTCAGGAGAATTCTCCTACATGTACAGTATAAGCATGGAAGTGCGATGTATGACTATATATATCAATGCCAAAGTTTGACCGTGTGTCCATATTTGTGTATGGACATGGAGGAACATGTATATAAACTGCGTGTCCGACACATTTGGCTTATATTTGGGCATTACCTGCCTATATATGGTCATTCAATGGCATCCATTCTGTGGCTAAATGTGACCCACGATGGCTATATTTGCATAATTAACCATATGCTCCGTATAGGTCCATATAAAATGGGCCCTTACATAATTTCCACTATTCGCTTGACAAATACTATATGAACAGCCCATATATGGCAACTCAAAAGCTTAACAGGGTCCATATACATACATGACTGTTATAAATGTCCGTGGCAACGAAAGCAAATAGAACTTGTCGCCGTGACAACTATAGAATAATAGAACGTGTCCACATGACAACTATGGAATAATAGAACTTGTCTCTATGGCAACTATAGAATAATAGAACTTGTCTCTATGGCAACTATAGAATAATAGAACTTGTCTCTATGACAATTATGGAATAATAGAACGCGTCCACATGACAACTATGGAATAATAGAACTTGTCTCTATGACAACTGTGGAATAATAGAACTTGTCCACATGACAACCTTAGAATAATAGAACTTGTCTCTATGACAACTATGGAATAATAGAACGTGTCCACATGACAACTATGAAATAATAGAACGTGTCCACATGACAACTATATAGAATAATAGAACTTGGCTCTATGACAACTATGGAATAATAGAACGTGTCCACATGACAACTATGAAATAATAGAACGTGTCCACATGACAATTATAGAATAATAGAACGCGTCTCCATGACAACTATAGAATAATAGAACTTGTCTCTATGACAACTATGGAATAATAGAACTTGTCCACATGACAACTTTAGAATAATAGAACTTGTCTCTATGACAACTATGGAATAATAGAACGTGTCCACATGACAACTATGAAATAATAGAACGTGTCCACATGACAACTATATAGAATAATAGAACTTGGCTCTATGACAACTATGGAATAATAGAACGTGTCCACATGACAATTATAGAATAATAGAACGCGTCTCCATGACAACTATAGAATAATAGAACTTGTCTCTATGACAACTATGGAATAATAGAACGTGTCCACATGACAACTATGAAATAATAGAACGTGTCCACATGACAACTATATAGAATAATAGAACTTGGCTCTATGACAACTATGAAATAATAGAACGTGTCCACATGACAATTATAGAATAATAGAACGCGTCTCCATGACAACTATAGAATAATAGAACTTGTCTCTATGACAACTATGGAATAATAGAACTTGTCCACATGACAACTTTAGAATAATAGAACTTGTCTCTATGACAACTATGGAATAATGGAACATGTCCACATGACAACTATAGAACAAATAGAACACGTCTCCATGGCAATGAAAGTAAACAGAACGCGCATCCATGACAACTGTGGAATACTAGAACGCGTGCTCGTGGCAAGCCTAGAATTTTGTGGTCGCCATTGGCAACCTAAGCCCAAACGTTTTTGTGGTTAGTTGAATGTTAAAAAGGACGTTTTAGTCGTTGAAATGTCCAGTTTTTTTTTTGTTGCGTTGATTAATTAAAATGGCGGTTTGGTTAAATGTCTAACTGGTTAGGAGGTTTTCCTTCTGTCTTAATTGAGAAGATTTAATCGCGACGACAATTTATTTGACGCCCGAAGAAAACTTCTTAATAAATCTAATTAGAAAAAAAAAAGTTTGTCAAAGATCGAGATTTCGGATCAACAACCCACATCAAAAATCCAACTAACTCTCTAGCTGAGGGCATTTCGTTTAGTCGCTACTTTTTATTACTCTACTCATCCAAATTTAGCTATTTCTCATGAAAAAAACACAAAAAACCACTCTCTAATTAATGTTAAATGAAGCACAATTTTTTTAAAACTTTTGCAGTAATTTTCGAGTTATTTCTACATAACGAATACGTAATTAACGTTGCATCACATTTTTAGTAATTGCACAAAATTCCTGTTAATTGGGACACGTAAACTTTATATGCCCATATATGTCCAGTTTGAGTATTATACGAGTCCATATATCTGTATATAAAATGTATATTGTATTGGAATCTATATAATAAAGCCACCCAAGGTGCATGAGTTCAGTCCGTTTAGTATTCGAAGTGGGTGGGTGTCCGAATGCACCGGACACGGTCTTATCTAATGAGCATTTCACATGCCTAATTACGACCGTATTTCAGATTGTGTCAAAAAGGAAGATGAAAAAAAAAAAACACGAGCAACGAAGCGAAATATATTTAAAAAAACACAAACATTTGACAGGAGACAAAATCGCATTTTGAAACAAATATATATCAAACTGATACTGACTGATATGAGGGGAGGAAAAATCCACTTTGAAACACTTCAATTATTAGATATGTATACACGTGCAATGTTATATAAAGGGTCGAAAACTGGGAGAAAATATGTACTGTATTGCAATAATGCATTTAGGGACTTGCGTTGCTATGGAGACGCGTTCTATTTACTTTTTTTGCCACGTGCACGCGTTCTATTATTCTATGGTTGCCATGGATAGGCATTCTATTTACTTTCGTTGCCATGGTGACGCGTTCTATTGACTTTCGTTGTCATGGATACGTGTTCTATTTACTTTGGTTGCCATGGACACGCGTTCTATTTACGTTTGTTGTCATGGAGACGTGTTCTATTTACTTTTGTTGCCACGTGCACGCGTTCTATTATTCTATGGTTGCCATGGACATAGGCATTCTATTTACTTTCGTTGCCATGGTGACGTGTTCTATTTACTTTTGTTGGCATATGCACGTGTTCTATTATTCTATGGTTGCCATGGACAGGCGTTCTATTTACTTTCGTTGCCATGGATACGCGTTCTATTTCTCTAAGGTTGTCACGGAGACGTGTTCTATTTACTTTTGTTGCCATGGATACGCGTTCTATTCAAGTTTGTTGTCATGTAGACCCGTTCTATTTCTCTTTAGTTGTCATGGATACGCGTTCTATATTTTTCTATTGTTGCCATGGTTATTATTACCATTATTTAATAATTAAAGTGGATGTTAATTTAAAAAAATTAGATAATTGTTTATTATTATTATTATTATTATTATTAGTATGTTTATAAATGAATTTGAATATAAATATAATACGTTTTCTGATTATATAACCTGACGAAATTAGATTTTTCTTCGGTTTTTAATATTTTATACAGAAAAAAGTTATTTTTTAAAAATTGTTATTATTATATTAATATTAAACGAATAATTTAATAAATTTAGAAACTTTTCTAATTACGTGGCTTGTAAAGCGATTTTTTTTCTCCAGTTTTTAGTGTTTCTATACACAGATAAAAAAAATTGCAGTAAATCGTGCAGTGCATGCCCTTTGTGAAATATGGGTGCTACTTTGGGACCCATAAATTAGTGAGATATCTTCATTTGCCACGTAGAGAGTGGGAATGTGCATGGCGTCCATGTGTTCCGGAAGCAGCCATTAATTGCTTAAATTCCTGCTGAAATGACTTGGGGCTTTGGGAGCAATCCTTCATCGAGTTGACCCCGAGTGACCCCAGTGCCCTTTGGCTCCTACCCCCCTCGTTAACCCTCGTAACCCAAGAGCGCCATCTTGAGTCACACTCCATTGACTCTGGAGATGTCTCTATGGACCCATTTGCTGTCACTGCAATTTGTCAAATTTATTAACAAATTTTCACCATTTAGTTAACGGACCGTTAAATTGAAAACGTCCATGTTAAATAAATCAGTTTAAACTACTAAATTTTCTTCCCCTATCTTTTCCACATATTTTCACTCGCATTTTCAACCAAAGTTAATTAGGGTTAACTTAATCGTCGATTAAATCCAAATTTAATCTTTCGTTAAAGTTAATCGGAGATTAATACAACTTTGTATTATGACTAACTGTATGTTTTTAGTACTTTTTACACACATGACAAAGTTATAGTTAAACTAAGGTTAACTTAATTAACGGTTGATTAAACCCCAATTTTATTCGTCGGTTAAGTTAATCCTAGTTTAGTTAACTTTCGTTGTTTGAATTTGGTTTAGGAGTGGTTAATTTGGTTAATTAGAAACCGAATGAGGTTAGTGTAATTGGCGTTGTGCTAATCGTTGATTAAGCTCGATTCGCACGCCTTTTAATCAAGTTTTTTTTAACTACGATTTAATTGAGTGAATGAGTTAATTAAACTTTATTTCATTCAATGCTCGTAAATTAATTTTCATTCGCAGTTTTAATGTTTTTTACATTTGATAAAAAAAAAACCAAACCAGGCTTAATTTTTAAATTTTAATCGAATTAGGTTAATTTCACAAAATACCGAATTAAAATAACACAAATTTGGTTTATTAATTTGAAAAATGTCAGTTAAACATGTTGAACATCTAGTTGAACATGTAGTTTTCAAGCATTTTAAAGCGATTGTCATACTGCTAAACATTTTCTAACACACAGTTGTTATGCTGCGAAACATGTTCTAACACACAGTCGTTATGCAACTAAACAAGTTCAAACACAGTCGTTATAATGCTGAACATGTTGTAACACACAGTTGTTATGTTACTAAACATGTTCTAACACACAGTTGTGCTGTTAAACATGTTCTAACACGCAGTTGTTATTCTGCTAAACATGTTCTAACACACAGTCGTTATACTGTTGAACATGTTCTAACACACAGTTGTTATGCAACTAAACATGTTTTACCCATAGTTGATTTATACTGCTAAACATGTTCT
>JAUJYV010001222.1:0-20274 GCA_033995625.1 Ophyiulus pilosus
AATTTAAGGTCAACTATCAGTTACAAAACCTTTGCTTGAATTTTCTTTATGCCTATCAAATACGTCAGATAATGTATACATTGGCATTGACTGTTCCTGTTCCTGTTATCCAATATAAGGAGGAGGGGTTGCTTTTAAAGAAAGCTCTTTAAAAGGATGTTTTTGGCTTTACATAGCCAAGTGCATCGATCACGATGGTATTAAATGTCAACAGCAGTACCAAACGATAGTGGTTTAATGACTGACATAATCCTCCTAACCCCAATTAAAATTAAGTGGGGAAATTTATTGCGACTTTTCCTAGTTGTTCAATTCCATATTTAATTATACAAACCATATATACGAGTATCATATGTCACTGTCTCAGGCAAATAGAATTTCACCAAGAAGAAAGTTCATGTTAAATCTTTTATAATTGAGTCTGACTTGATGCATGTGTGTGTGACTATGGAGATGCAAATGTTAGAGGTGACCGGTGAATAGCCGAACAAAGACTCATGATATGGATTGAATACACGAAACTGGTAAGCGAATGCATTTTTCCGCTTTTTTCTACTGTTTTCGTTTACAAAATTTCCATCATTAACAACTTTCATTCTATTTCATCCTTATATAAAAGGTTGGTTGAAAAATGACTTATAACTGTAAAGTATGCGTGAACAAATATTAAATCCTCTTTAGAATTTCTAATAATTATCTTAAGAGTAAGAATTTTTTTGAAATTTGAAAAAGAAATTTGAAAGTTAAAAAGCACAAATGAACACGTTTACTAATCTTAAACAAACTTAAAGTTGTTGTTGAGAAATACATCAGAAAATATTAGGCTATCTTGAGATGTCACAAAAAATCCTTCATATTTGAGACTGACAATCAACATGGCTATTTAGTATAAAACAATACTACTTTTCATGACAAATTGACTTTCTATAAAACTTTAGCTTTGAAAACCAGCTTTGTCTTAAACCAGCTTTAATAAATTACAGATACTTTCTAATAAGCTTTCTTGCTGTAATAAGGTTCCCAGTGATAGATCTGTTTACTGTCTTTGTAATGCCAATTCAGAAGGTGATGCTAATGTTACATTGCCCGATAAAGATAGGCAAGTTATGTACGTAATGTGCATGCCAAGAATGATAGATCACCAAAGTAAAAATTCACCGCTATAATAACGCGATAAAAACGTCATTTTTATCTTCATTTTATTTTGGCATTTCATTATAAAGAATGTTTAATCAAAATATCAAATGAGGTTTTTTTAGAAAGTAAACTACTTTTAAGCTCTAAACAACAAGCTCTTTACACCAACGTGCATACAATTTTGACGTAAAAAGAATGAATCAAAAACGCCACAATTACACTTCCAAAAGATGCTTCCAAAACAACTTCCAAAAGATGCAATATTTTTAGAAAAACGTTTGATATCAAAACATTATTTTTTATAGAGCATGATGCCAAAACACGTTTATGGTCAATGTCTTAACTTCTTTCAATAACAAACTGGGTTTTTAAATTATTGATTTGCTTCATGATGTGAGGGGAATGCTTATGTATGGATGAATTCAAGGGTAAAGAAGTGGTTGAACTATATAAAATATTTACTGGAGAGTACAGGGATAAGTATACAATTCAGTGATTTTTATCAAACCACTGCACAAGTTGCAAAGAGTATGAAATGTATTACTACGCTAGTGAAAGCCGAACATCACGCAGACAAGAACAAGAGGTGCCCAAGAGTAAGGGTTAAATATTTACTTTGGTGAAATTTATGGCTAGAAATCCCTTTTGAAGAAAATCTCGATTATATGTGAAGGATTACATTTGGAAAGCTCGACCTCCAGTGTTCCTATTCCCTTATGGAAGAAGGTGGTTTTTATATCTGCGCTCACAATGTAAGCTTATGCAAATAGCATTCACCAAAGTGAATACTAAATTTCCTATCTGAGATGATCATAAATGGCACATGTAACAATTCTCATCCAGTGGGACGTACTGTCACGCAGTACAAGAGATGTGAACTTGCCTGTACGAAAATAGCCCCGAGTTCATCAAAAGATCCTAGGCCTAGTCGATTGCAAAGAAGACGCTCTTAGATGTCCAAAGCAAACCGAACAAATCAAATCGTGTTAAGAAATGTAAAGTTAAGTGAGACAAACTGCATAACCCTTTAAACATGTAAAACCATCAAATCGGCTTGAAGAAACGAGCCTTGACAAACAGAGATGCAACATCTGATTTTTCTATAACATTTCAATATAACACATTTTATTGACACTTTAAAGGAGAATTGATGGCACAATATTTTATCTTTCATACAGACATAGCACATAAATGTTCACGTATTTATGCTATATCTGACGTTTAAGGAAACACCATGCACGAATACACTAATTTGAAAATCACACTGAGCTTGAAACTGTCATGCTGTTGAATAGAACGATAGCGTGATATAAATATAGGTATTTTGGTATAAAGTTATAAAATAATGCTTGACAAAACTTGTGTTTAAGTCAACTTAAAGGCTACTTGTATAATAAAAATGTCAGACTTGAACAATTATATTAACAATGTTCATTGAAAAAAGATTTTTGCAAAGGTTTGCGCAATTAAAATTGAAATAGTATTAAAAATGCATAGCATTGCAAAAGCCATCACTATTTCATATGAAAAACAACTTATTTTTAGTATTTTCAGGTTGAAGCCTATGCAAGAAAAATACCTTCAGGGGTTTTGAAAATGTTTTTTTTAAGTTAATGAAATATTCTGGAAATAAATAAAAACATTCATATACTTTATACGTTTATAAAATTTCAATATTTTTGTTCGAAAAGGGCATGTTTACAATAGAAAACAGATACAGAAGCTGGCATTTAAATAACCTCGAGATGTAGTGGAATATACCCCGTCAAGAACGTTATGACATGCGGGCAAAACAACTTGAAAATCCCTACTGATATAAAAGAAACTTCGGCGAATAATTTCCCAGTCGGATTAACTTACAAAAAATACCAAGTAAATATATCTCCTTAAGGTATTTAATACACTTATGTAGGCTCTTTCCCAAAGTCATAAATTTGTGAATATTTTCGGATGGTCAAGCAGAATGAATGGTATGCTTGACCGAATGGACACGTAAGAACAATCATGAAGCACCGAAAACAAATGTTTAAGAGTCAAGGAAAATATCCCCAGATGTAATAAAATATATAACAATATTTATAACGGCGACCAACCATAATAAGTTTCCACAATGCTTTTTATATGGAAAAGGGCAAACTATCCTCTGCACAGTTTCCTCGAAATGTGCAACATATATGAAAGTGCTATGAAACGGAATATGAAAAGCATAGCTCGTATTCCAATATAAACAAGAAAGAAACATTGAATTTCCACTAGGTCCTATTGATTCTAAGAAGTTGTTTGTGGTATGTGGGTATCTGAATTTTTTGTTTCAATATGAAGACTATCAAGGGAAATTGCAAATATATGTACAAGTACACTTGTATAAATATACCTCAGTAGGGATGTAGGTAGATGATAACTCTTCAATAAAGAGTTCTGGCAATGCAAAAAAAAAAACTACTTCAAACATATTTTGATACTTCAAAATATCTTTATTATATACTGTATTTTAGAATCATTTATATACTAGTAGTTGCATTCATGATACTTCAAATAAAATAATTTTGAAATAAAATACTTTGATGCATTTCATAAACTTTTCGAAATAAATGCTAGTAATGCCTGAAAGAAAAATTTTCAGTTGCTTCACTTCCAAAACACATTGTATGTTGGAACGTTTGGCCAGTCTCGCTGACATTATTACATTGTCGCATTGTCAATATAACGACATGGTGGTACTGACATTATCGCATGATGAGCGCAAGGCTGCTCGTGTAATTGCTGACATGGTGTCCATGACAGAAGCGACTACATCCCGCGTCAAATTATAACTTTTATGTGGAAGCACAATTTGTTCATATTCCAAAGGATGAAATCCAGTTCGAAATGCGCATGCGCTTGGTCAATAAAGCTCTAAATATTCTCCAGATTGTATTCAAACAGATGCTAATATTTTTACCATCAGCAGGTATCATTAGTGTTATTATAAGGTTCAGTATACCACCACCCATAATCGATAATATCGATACATATTATAAATTAAGCGATACTGGAAGAAAACCTAAGTATTTTAGAAAAGACATCTTACTAGTAGTCACTCACTTAACGAGAGTTAATTTTAGCAGGCTTACTTGTCTATTTCACAAAGTTCTAACAGAATCAACATTAATTTTCTGTTTATAAATTTTATGGTAAAAAGATAGTTTTATACAGCTTCAAAATATATACACTTTAGGCTAAGAATGGTGTATCTAGCCGTAATATTTCAAGATAAACATGACTAATGAATCCGAACTCATTAAAGTCCCGAGCAGTCATCAAGTTTAGCGCATCAACGCAATTTTAAGCTTGGTAAATAACGTGAATAATTATGATTTTAGATGCAAAGGGTATGGAAGAAGAAACATTTCAATGCATGCATGGAAGATGGGTGTTAGCCTAAATAATGTTTTATTACGAAGCCATATTTATCTAACCCAAGATCCAATAAATCAGTTTTACTGGTATATGGATTTTACTTCCTTTCCCGGATAAGCTTTCATTCTGTATGAATGCCGCTAGACAAGCCATATAATGATAATTGCTAATTAATATCTCTACTATTATTATTATGAAGGCCTTGTATCTCAGTTTGTTGTTAAATAAAATATGCATTTTGTGTAGATGAGTAAGAAACAGAATTTCCAAACTAAGTTTAAGATGTTATACAGCATACATCATCAAAGGACAAAATTGTTTTCGACATATGATTGAAAGTTAATAATGAATGAAGCGAGGCATCATTAATTAAAACCCAACGTAACATTCCAATATTTACCAAGTCGTTATATAGGGACTAAATTACGGCAGAGATAACTTGGAATTACAACTGGATGCAAATATCGCAAACGACATGTGGACTGCAATAAAACTGATATGCTTGATTATACGTGGATATAATCTAAGCATTTTTAATTAATATTGATTTAGTTATTTATGAGTTTTATAGAATTTCTGTTACAAAAACTATGTGAAGTATAAAGTGAATAATAATTATTTTATATTTTGGATTTCATTTTGTATTAATAGCTAGACATTTTACCATGAAAAATATGGCGACCGCTCACCAAAATCACTTTAAAAATTATCATATTTCTACTTATATACTGTAAGGAGTTATAAATTCATAACTGCATTACAGTATATGTGTATGCTAGCTTTTGATTAAGCCCGGAGCAAGTTTATTGGTACGAAATTTTCTCAGTTATGGCTACATCATATCAGACTAACAGCGCAAATTGAAAACGTGTCTTATAAAATATAACTAGAGAAATATGGTATAAAAAGTAATATATTGTGCAAATATATATAAGAAATACATCAATGGCCTAAAATTGCAAAACTAGTGAATGTCTGGATGCAGCACATCCTTGATATTTACGATTTTGCTTGCGAATGTTATTACCGACAAGATATATCCGAGCAAACATGGCCATGAAATGCCAACTATCATGACAAAGGTGGTCTTTTATAGCATAGTTGTTAAAATACCTTTACTTATGAACCAGGGAAAATGGAAAGACTAGCTTTAAAAGGCTCTCGTCCACATTGACCATGGCTTGAAATAGTCTCTATAAATTCAAATATTGACGCAGACTGTTATTCAAGCTTTGGTCAGCAGCCAGTGGATACACATTTCTTGGCATAGCTTCAACGCAGACTTTTGCTGTAATAAAACCAAGAATATTTACTGAACCAAAACAGCTTTAATAGTGATAACATTTTGACCTCCACCGTAACTAGAGAAAGTGATCAGACAGGCTCTGGCTAGAGTTCAGACAAGCGAAAACGTAAATTTGTCGGTAGACACGAACGAGTTTACCTGACATTTGGCTCGTGGACCCTTGGTTGCGTTCAGAAGCTATTAACAAAAGTGATCAACCAGGCATGAAACTTTACTGCTTCTTTACAAGAAACTTCGTATTGTACACCAGGCTTAGCAACAGCTTGACACATTAACCGCAACCACAAAACCAAAACGATAGCCATTCAAGGCTTAAGCAGCGTTTATGCTACTAAATGTGGGAAACAGGCTAATACGCAGATAGAGATCAAATAATTTGCATATTTTAGTAGATCTGTAAAATTCGTGGACACTTGCTTTATCTACTACGTCATCTTTACTGCGTAACTAATGCTAAGGATCATTTACCTTACTTGCGTGTCTTATTTCTGACTATCCAGAACATTTATTGAACACGTGTTTAGATCCACTTTAAAACTTAAATCATAAAAACCCTAACTGCACCTGTGGGATATAAGAATAAATAAAGTTTATTTATGGCTTCAAGTGAAGCAGTTGCAATTATCAACAGCACCTATGAGAGATAAGAGTTTGTTGCATAACATTTCTTGAGAATGACTTGAAAGTGAATGATGATACAAAAATGCATTTGAAAAACTGCTTCAAAAATCTGTGCCAAAATAAACTACATCAAATTGTGGAATGAAACTGCATAGATTTTGCACTTGCTTGCTCTCTCTTAGTTTAATTTCAATTATAAGATGCACAATTATCATGCAATCAAACACAGTTGTCATAAAAAGACTATTGTCTCTAATTCTTCACAAAAAAACACTTATGACTGCTGGGTATAGTAGCATTATTTAATTAGGATCAAATCATCATCGTTATTTTTTTCCCGAAATTAATCTAATTAGAAATCTAAGCACGAAGAAAATTGGAAATTAACTTAAGCAAGAAAAAAAAGAGCACTTAGACATATCTTAAAACATAAAGAATTAATTAAATAATACACTATTTATCTCTATGAAACACAAAAAACACATTACCTTAAGACGGAAAGTTTTATAAATATTGAACAAAAAAAATGACATCACAGTGATAAGAATTCACGAATTAAACTCTGTAATGAAATTCTTCAACGATTGAAGGTTGATGCATGGATGAACTAATGCATAAATTAAGTGTATCTATGCATAAACAAAAACAAAATTTGCTAAGGTAGAGTAAGCAGGCACTAATTAATGAATACACTGTACTGGCAATCGGATGCACGCTAACTTTCATCTAAATATTTATAAAGCGTTGCATTTTCTGTATACGGAAGACAACGTATACAAGTCTGCCTAAACATATTATCGATTTTCCTAAACATAGCCCAGAGACATAAATAAAAATGGCTATATTAGTCCACTGGCAAGCATAACAAGTGGTTGAAAAACAAATTGAATATTACTTTTAAGACGAGCTAAAAATCGCATGGGAAATTCAAAGAAAATGTAAAAACGTCTTGCAGGCCCAAACAACAAGTGCATCAACAATTTGACATTTGATATTCAGTCACGCAAATAGCATCTCTATCTAATTTAAAATGTGGGCTCCATCATAAAGCACATTTTTTAAAATAAAATTACTTTGAAAGAATATGAAACAACATTTTCAAGGATATGGAAAAGCCGAAGAAAAACCATAAAGGCAGCTTTTATGCGAGCTTAAACTGGTAAAATAATCTGAAAGGGCGAAGCAGCCCGACTATTTTAATAAATCAAAGTACTATGAGAAAGCATATTCCCATGGTTAGACAAACAAACGCATGTTGGATTCATATTTCAATTCCCGGAAAACAAAAGAACGATTCAAACAGAAATACTATCAAGCAAGCTTATAGTCATTATGATATAAAACACTAATGCATGAAGTCCTTTAGTTAATGAACTACTTAAAAATCTCAAGATTTAATTATGTTAAGTATGGCATTTTAGAGAAATGAGGCCAACGTATGTAACGTGAAAAATATACAAAGTGAATATGGCACGTATAGGTGATTATATTTGAAATCCAAATGGATTTGCAGGAATTATGAGGATTCGTTGTTTTCTTTCACATATACACAAAAATGACTACTTAAACTTAATCCGTGAAAATATAAATTCGAAGCGTGACTCACAATATGAGCCATTTTCAAGTTTTCATGTGATGCTCAATACCGCCCCTTAACGTAGGCAATCCATGATTGCTTTGTAGTAAACAATGCTGCATGTATTGTGGCGAAACTACATTAAAATTGAATTATTTTGAATTATGGGTTTAATACAATTCAGTCAATTTGTATCTAAGAAAGTTTTTAGAGACATACTTGAACATTTGAAAAGCTACCAATTGGGTGGAAAATTTAGCTAAATATTCTTATAGAAACTGAATGAATCAATCACTTAAATCTAACCATTGACAACGGGGATGAGAATTTCTTTGAAACCTGAATTCAGTTTGAATTTGCAATGAAGTCCGTTACTGTCCTGTCCAATACCATGAATTCAATGCGATAGCAATTTCTTGGTTCAATTCATATTCCCAGTCCATCCCAATTCCGATTTTATTTCCGTCCTCACTCACATGTGGGCCATTTCAGACATTTCGATTTAATCTTGGTTTGGATGGCAAGGGCCTCGAATGAAATCGATACCGGAGTAATAAAGTGTGAATTGCGTTCGGCTAAATGTTGTAAGTACGTGGGCAAGACATGTGCAATTCCCGAAAGTATTTAAATCTTTATTTGAAATTTTGGATGAGCTCAAGTATATATATCCGAGATTTAAATCTAATCAGATATTTTTCTTTCATAGATTGAAAATAAGAAAAATGTATAAAAACATATAGACTACTTATCTGAAACATCGTATCATAAACACTACTCTAACATATGTCCATTTTATTTGTATGTTGAATGTTGAGGAAAATCCTTTTTTCAGATGAAACAAGTCATATCCAGTTGATTCAAAACAAGAAAATATTGAGAAATATCAAGAGTAGCATTGATGAAACAAAACGTGCCCGATTAATAGTACCATGTGGTCGTCGGTCGCAATCCCTAAAGATGTGCCCTTCAAAATAAAACCCGGGTAAATTACAATCAATGAATTCAGTGCACATCTTTTATTCGTGCGTTTGCTATAGCTAAGACTATAGCTAGTAAATAATGCATAGGAATTAACCTCGTAACCTTTTATGACGGCTATATTGAGTACTTTGGCGCACCTGAAGTGCGGCCTACGCGACTTATTGCCTTTATTTTTTGAAGAAAATGTTGCCAAAACGCCCATTCGAAGGGCACATGTTTATACAATACCACGCACCAAAACTGCGCACCAAGTTTACTTAGGAAAAAGAGACCTCGTTTAGTAAATCTATTTGCTTCATAACGTCTAGTAGAAACAGTGTGCGCCGGTGTTTATGCTTGAAAGATATAATACCCAAAGGAGCAAACAAATCGGGTTTCAACTACCTGAGTATAACATTCATTCGTCCAAACACAAATTTCGTAGGGCAAAATTGAGTTTACTGCAATGGCGGCATGGAAAAAAGCGACGAAAAACAAGTCTAACTAACACGAGGTTGTTTGCCATGGAGGATGGACAATTTATGGAAATGTGCGGGGCAAGGAAGAGCAAACTGAACGATTTTACGTGCGAATAACCTATGCAAAGGTCCAATGCTTTCATCCTTCGGATGAATCGATGTGTGAAATCCAGAAATGAAGGATATAGCAATTGCATTTATAGGCTTAAACTGACAAGGATAAAACAGACATCACATTATTGAGATGGTTGAAATATCCAATTGGTTTCAATGGCAGTAACAGGAGAAACATGTATGAAATGTATATAAAAATCGAATAACATATTGGTCCAAGATAATCTCTAAATTAATAGAAGCTTGCCAAATACGCGTGTATGTCATGTAAGCCCTGTGGTGAATTGATACCTTTCGAACACCATGGACATTTTTGACCTGGATAAATTTCATTCTGTTTCATAATCAGCTAATGTTTCTGCATGTATCCATTCGGCATATTTCATTATCTACACTTATAAACTTATCTATATGTAAATGTGGTTTGATTAGCTAGTGGTACTTTTATTTCGGTGGATAATAATACTTTTAGAGATTACTATAATTATAGTATATTTAGATGAACTATAGATTTTGTTGGACATCTGCACTCACGCAAACTGAAAGGTTCTATATATACAGTGGATTCCGCTTTATCTGGACAACGGTTAATCTGGGCAGCCACTTATTAGGGCGAAATTGTCACGAACAAATCCGGACAGTATATATTTTTTAACTTCGCATATTCTGGGCAGCCGCCTAATCGGGGCAAAACGCCTCCGCCGGATGTGTCCAGATTAAGCGGAATCGACTGTATTTGTTGTGTCACAGTTGGTTATAAAGAAGAACAAGGTGTAAATCCAGCAGCAAGCTTAAAATAAAGCTGAACATAACGTGAAGTATTTCAGTCATTTTCTGTCGAAATATGTAAATGCCCCACGTTCATCACGTTTTACGTAAAAAAGAAATAAAGTCACTGGTCCCTTAGGCACCAACTTACTGAATTCAGTACCCTCTATCCGGTTCCTTGCTTGTTCATGCTTCTGATGATGTCCTCCCACATCCACTGTCCTTATATCATCCCGGCCCATGTCGTTTCTGTTGTTCGTTTTCATTTTTCGTCTTCATCTGCTAGACCTTGACGTTTAAATTTCTCAGGTTGACCAAGTCCGACCGTCCCCTAGTGGTGAATTTTTTGACAACATGCCAAGCATGTCAAAAATGCCCCAATATCATTAAACAACTGGGAGTGGGGTCAATGTTCTGCAGCAGGATCGCGGGCAATGTCCATCGGCAGGAATGTGGTCAAAGTAACGTCAAAATAATAATTAGACAGTTTGTGCCAGCCAACGTAAGCATACGTCTTTAAACTAATCTTAATTGTAAATCGCGGGAAGGGAGGAGCATTGATTTGAACTACCCGATGAACTAACTGAACGTCATGAGTGCGTATGTACTCATTGGGTAGCTCAAGGCTATGCTTCTCCTTTCCCGCCATTTACATTTAAGGTCAGTCTAAAGACGTATGCTTACGTTGGCTGGCACAAACTGTCTAATTTTGTACTTGATGATATACAATACTTGTACTACTGTACATGTTGCAGACAATGCAGACTTCATAAACGAGGACAAAAATTTTTCAACATATTCAAACTACAATTTTCTCATTGAAGCCAGTTTCATGTAAAGACATTTCGATAAATTACTAGGATTAGAATATGCAATTCACATTAATTTACTAAGAAGAAGCGCCTTCATGTATAAATATCAATACAAGCTGATTGAGAAACATTGCTTAAAGAGAACCCTTCTAACAGTGTGGTTTTCCTTATGGTTTCTGTAAAAAAACTAGAATGATATTGCGTTAAGCAAAGGGCTTCAACAACTTGTTTTCAACCAAATCTTAATTAAATAAAAGCGAGGAAGCCATAAAACACACTGATTGCTTAGATAAGTACATAACCAGAAACAGAAACAAAATGATTTTGGTAGCATTACTTGCAGTCAGCTAAAGGCAATGTTTATAATATATATTACATGTCAAAGCTGGGTCTAATTGACTTTCATATTTTTTATGAAAAGTCAATTCCACATGGTGCATATAGGGTAAGGAGAAATACTGTACATGTAATAACTTGCATAGGGTAATGAACGGATCATCAAGTATTTTTAGCGCTAATATGTGGTTAATAAAAATTGCTACCATCCATAATTCATAACGTCTATAAATTATTCCTTGGAAAATTTGAAGGAAAAATAATGGTTGTACTAATATCCACGTTAGAATTTTTGAAGCGTTTTCAATTTACAGTACGTGTACCATTTTTTTTTCGCTGCTAAGTTATATATGAACATGTCAATACTCCCAACATTAAACAGTGATCAAATTAGGTTTGACAATTGAATAAAAAATGTATTTAGCTTAAGCAATAAAGCGTTTGAGTAGGGAGGCTTAAGGAAACTAATCGAATAAATATTCATGATGCCAGTACTATAGAAATTAATTAGATTTAAAGCCATTAGCAAATTTCTGGCATAGAATGGGTGTTTTCTCTTACAAGTGATGTACAATAATGTCTATTTATCGCAATCTTCGATAACAGTCTTTCAAAGTACTTTGAGGGGTCACCGACTGAAATCCTAAACAAAATGAGCAGGTTTATGTTTTGCATGTTAAGTGGCAACACTAATCATTTGCGTTATCTAAGTAAATCCTTCTTAGAAGAAACGTAAGAAAATCATTTTATAAATTGCCTCATACCAAGTATTATTACCCGGGTTAACCATAGTGCTGAACATGTTGGCCCCATTGAAGCCATTCTGTAAAATTGGCAAGAAAGCATGTCTTCGTCTAAAGATACGGCTAAAGTTTAAATACATTCATTTCTAACCAAAGAACAATCTCATGTATGCATGCACAGTATTTGCTATGAGACTGTTAAAATAAGGGGTCAAATAAATGAGATGGTTTTCCAAAATAGCCATTCCAAATGATGAAGGGAATGCTTTTAGGATTACTGAGTGCCTTAATGACAGCTTACGTTTGTGCTCAAGCAAGATAGTTTTTTTTTTTGTTAATTAAAGCTTCGCAATTTGGGAATTGGAACTATAAAAGAACAAGCTTGACACCAGAGAAAATTAGTGGTAGAAACATCCAATTAGGATATTTAGTGTTTTATCTGCTTTTCGCAGAATCCAATCGAAGAAATCCCTCTTAAGCTAGCTCATTTGCTATACATGTTTTTCCAGACCTAACTAAAACTTAAATTGTCGTCACTTGGATAAAAGGAATTGACCGATTCGCATTTATGTGTACTATATGCATGAAAGTTATACAGCGTGAAATACATGTATGTATATTAAAGTGCAATTTTTATGCAAATTATGATTAAATCGGTAATGTGCTTTTAGGCACAGCATGAGATTATTTTGGTCAAAGTTACCAGCATATTTTTCTAATATAAAACGGTTAAGGAACAAAACTGAGCTTTGATATAGAATGAACCTTGCTGGGGTGGCTTAATGGAAGTTGTAAGGAAATGCGACTTAAATGGGTTCGCTAATGTCTTGAGTGGGATTACTTTATCCATAAATAGGTTAAAAGATCCTAAATAGTGAATGGGCCATCAGGAATCACTGGACCATTCAGACATCAAACGATCCATACAGAATGGCAATGATGTTTTTGTATCGATTGAATCGCCGATGTAAACAATGTTTATTTTCAATTAATAGCTGGTGATATCCGTACGAATTTGTCATATTCTGAAGTATGAGCTCGTCGACAGACTTAGCTTTATGCCCTAATGGAGTGTAATGCAGAAAGGTCAAAAAATTACTTTTCTCAAGCTAGTTGTAAATCACAACATTGGATTACTTCGTAAGTTGTGGATATTTTTATTCCATATTTTCATTCTATATTTTGGTTCCATATTTAAATTTAAATATGCGTTTTTAAAATACGTATTTGTGTATGATAATAGACAGATTGAGCCAGCCAACGCCTTAACGTTAACCTTAACGTTAGAGGCGGGAAGGTAGGAGCCCCGGACTGAACTACCCAATAAACTGAACGTCATGAGTGCGCATGCGTGGTTCTTTCCTTCCCGCTTCTAACGTTAAGGTTAACGTTAAAGCGTTGCCTGGCTCAATCTCTCTATTAATAAGTCATGAAAATTTAAAGCAAGGAACGATATGACAAATAAAATATCGTTTTAAACATTTTATTTGAAGTGTACTTAATTAGCGTTAAAGAATGAGGGCATCAACATGTAGAGTTAGTTAGATTTTAATCATATCATATTCCATTTAAAAAATTATGATGAGATCTGTTGTGTGTATTGATTTGGAAATTGATTAAACTAACACTATAGGTATCATAACGGCACTTCAGTAACATATAGGCTACATTTTTATTTCAAGTATTAAGTTGTGACAGTTACTCTATTATGAATAAAGGTAATGAAGATAGGAAACCAGCATCGTGTAAAGGGCAGACAACCACATAATAGCGAAAGAAATGTACATCTCTTCAGAACTTTATTAAAGATGTAGGCATCGACTGAATTCAAGCTAAGCGATTATCATACAAGGGTGTTTTGCTCAGCCTCTAGGAACCATAATAACGAACTTATCAAGCGATATCAGATTTTAATTAAATTTTTTCCATTTCATATGACGAACGCTGTTTAACTGCATACGCATGGATAAGATTAAGATTGAGAAAAGCGGGAATTATATAAGCCTGCAGCATCAGCACAGGAACATCGTCAAATAAAAACTGAGAAGAAGATTAAATATTTGTGCCTATAGCTAGCCTATACCTCTAGATATTTTTCTCGTGCAAATTATCGAGAGCTTATATATAAAAAATTCCAAACAGAAAAACAACTATATTGTACAATGAAATTTATTAATATAAGACACGATTCACTCTACTGCTATACAGTCTGAAAAAAAAATCTGCTTAAATTCTATTATTATCTTTTATTAATATGAAAAACATCTTGAATACAGGGAGGGGAATAAGTTCGTTTTCGTTCCAAACAATGGAAATTGATTTTCTATTGGTTTGGAAAGAAGGATATCTGACTATGCGCATAACAAAGGAGGCAGGAAATTTCAAGTGATATTTGAGACCAAGCACAATCATAGCAATTTCTTAACTTAGTTTGCATTTGAACTAATACCTGTAAGAACCTTACCAAAAAAATTGAGTTATAGCTATTGTAAATTAATATACTCCATATAGTAAACCATAAATTAGTTAATGAAATCAGATTGTATGGCTTTCATACTATATTGCATTACAACCAGACAATGCCCCATGCCTCAACTTTGGGCGTTCTGGTTTTGAGCTCTATAGACAAACATTGATTACTGCAATAAATTATTGCTTAAAGAGAAGATTAGCAAGCCAAAACAGCGTGTGGGTACATGTTTAAAAATTGTTCCATATATTAGTTTATGCAAATTTTAAACGTTACCCTACAACAGGATCATTCGTATGGTAATAATAATTTTAAATTTGGGATTATTATTTTCAAATATAAATTTCAGCCAAACAGAATGGCACATTTTTACATTTATGTAAAGCATAGCCTCGTTATGTGAATTGAAATGTTCAAACAATGTCCAAATCTTATATTGCGATAAAGAATCTGTCAGTGAACACACAGAGAGAGACAGAGGAGACGACAGTGTGCACAACCTCGTGGGTATAATAATATGGAAATGCAATACCCTTTTTATTGGGTATCAAAGCGATTCGTCTTAAGTCAATATTAGCAGCTAAAACAAATGGTTTTCCTTTTAAATGCTGATCGATTGCCTGGTGCCATGGTAGTTGAACAACATCTTCGAGGCACAATGGGGCTTAACGTTGACTTTCCTTTTCTTCCCCAAGCAAGATGTTGCATCCATAATGCTATTTTGGGAATCGTTTCGTTAGAACTCGGTCTGCTATCTTGGGACCGCTTTTTAAAATGTGAAAATCTTAACTCAGATGTAAGGTGAAACATAAATCGATCACGTTTTCAACTAATTTATGGTATTTTCCAATTAATCGAATGTCGTCTTAGAAAGGAGGATATGGCCTTAAGCATGAGCATGATGAATAGAACCCAATTTGGTTGCACCACCCTAACAAAATTATAATTTTACATACCCCTCAAGCATATGGTTATTATGAAAGTAATGATATTATTTAATATGAGATAAAATTTGATAATAATGACAGGATTAAAGAATAGCATTTTTTGAGGTTCATGAGGGGGTCTGGTTTTCCACATGGTTTATATCAAGAAATTCTGAAGGTTTTTTGTCTATGTACATTAGTATTATTAAACTATGCTTTTCGTTGAACACGCTTTCACTCATGCTAAATTTTCGTCATCCTTACTGATTTATTTTCTACTCTCTTTTCACAGATAATCTATCCGAGTAACTCGAATGGACATCAGTCATTCCCAGTCTTCTGCATCAACTTTCATCCACAACTAAGTTTCCAATTCCAATCGATATCCAAACTCAAAAATGGCGCTGGACAACTTCACAGTGTCAAACGTGACTGAGGCCGAGGAGTACGTGCCTTACAATCAGCGTATCGAAACATATGTGGTTCCTATACTGTTCTCCATCATTTTTATAGTTGGTATCCTTGGCAACGGTACGCTCATTATCATTTTTGTCCGTAACAAGAACCTGCGAAACGTTCCAAACACCTACATCATTAACCTGGCCATGGGAGACATTTTAGTGTTGATCGTCAGTCTGCCATTTACCAGTACAATTTACACGCTGGATACCTGGCCCTATGGAGAGTTCATATGCAAATTCAGCGAATTTGTCAAGGATATCTCCATAGGTGTTTCTGTGTTTACTCTAACAGCTTTAAGCGGTGACCGCTACTTCGCCATCGTGGCACCCATGCGTCGCCACATGGGCAGTCACGCGGGTAAGGGCACCATCGTCATAGCCGTGGGGATATGGATATTGTCGGTGGTGCTGGCCTCTCCCACAGTGGTCCTATCATACGTGAAGCATGTGAACGGAACAGAGGGCATCGTTTTCGACGTGTGCTGGCCCTATCCCGAATACCTGTGGGAGCAGTACCCCAAGTTGAACGTGTTGATGAAATTCCTCCTCTACTACCTTATTCCTCTGCTTATCATTTCTGGTTTTTACGTGGCCATGGCACGTCACCTGGTCATCAGCTCCAGAAACATGCCTGGAGAGCCCCAGGGCCAGCAGAGCAAGCAGATAGAAGCCCGCAAGAAGGTGGCCAAGGTGGTGCTCTCCTTTGTGGTCATCTTCGCAGTATGCTTCTTTCCAAATCACGTGTTCTTTATGTGGTTTCATTTTCACGAGAATGCGTATAACGATTTCGATGATTTCTGGCATGCCTGCCGCATCATTGGCTTCTGCCTGTCCTTCATCAATTCCTGCATCAACCCTATTGCCCTGTACTGCGTCAGCGGGGTGTTCAGAAAGTACTACAACCACTATCTGTTCTGCTGTCTGCAATCTCCAGAGAGTAAACGTGGTGGACGGAGCATTTTGGACAGACAGTCGACTTTGGTCAACTTCAATAGCACTTTTAGAAGGACCAGCACCAGCATGTCCATGCTACAATCCGCGTCCCTGTGATCAAACATGTCATCGAGTGATACCCTGCAGCGATGATTACAGACCGGAAATGCACTCCTCCCCATCCTTCACCACTGATGGCCAATGGGAATAGTATGGACATTACGATCAAATATTGCTTTCCCGAAGATGATGGCATTCAGTGGATGATGGTGGGAGGGCGAGGGAAAATACCCGCTATTACAAGAAATTTTCCGGTGATTACATCCGTCATTGACGTCCATGAGTGAAATTCGCGGTTTTATCGATTCGATCTTTTTTTTTTCACTCTTTCTTTTATTTTTTGCCCTGTAATAAGCCCTTTGGGAGTACGTATGAGCTACACGTTATTACGCCTTAAGTTCACAGTCTATACTGTACATTTTCTTCCGGAAGGCTAAACAGTCGAACCTCTGTTTTGGGACATACGAGAGTCAGCCATCAATAGTCGGTTTAGCCAATGTATATTGTGTCATTTATCTTGATAATAATAAGAAATATTTACCCAATGAGAATTCTTAAATAATATAGATTAATTGAGCATGCGCAAATGACAATGGAGCAAAATTCTTTATCATATCTTAGCTCGTATTTGAAAATATCGTGCAGTTTAATATTTTTAAAGGAGGAGAAATATATTTATCCATGAGCATTTAACCATATCTACATATATATAAAATGTTATGCGATTACGTATTCCGTTATTGAGAGGAAATAACACCAAACACTTGTTTGTAGTGAAAGTGTCCAATTTACGGGTAGTGGAATAAATCTGAAAATAATAACTTAAATATAGTGATATTTTTTCTCCAAATAAATATATTTTGCGGATAGCAATTTATATTCGCACGTTATAATCGAATATATAGCAAATTACTGAAGTTAAAAAAAATATATTTAAAATGACTAACTTATTCAAAGTATTATACGAGTACATACATTATGCTGTGCATATAGAAAACAACTAGGCCATAATATTTGCATTGGATTATTTAGTTGTTAGAAAGATACTGAAAGCTATATTTTATTTAATGTTAATTAACAGCTATATTAAATAATCCATTTACAACGGCTCGTTATTTTCCTTGCGTGCTTTATTGTTGATTACTTCTACAAGATGAAATTCATATGTAAATTATTAATAATATATTTTTTATATGGAGGAAGATAATACTCCAACACTATAGAATGATAAGGCTATATAATTGGCCATCTGCCATAATGGGAGCTTCTTTGAAAATATCATCTACAAATTTTAACATTAAAGTATATTTTTTGCTCAAATGTATTTATATGGCTTTAAATTCACATCATGTGGAAAAGTAAATTGAAACACACATTAAAGAGGGACGTGCCTCAAGCTCTATCGAAAGTTTGCCCAACTCTTGAAACTCAAGATCTTCGTATGCTCAAATATAGAGGTTCGACTTTCTAGCATGAAACGTCATTCCAAATATAATTATATGTCTAGCTCTTTGTTTTATAACCTGAAAAAATAAGCTTGGGAAAAATGTTATTTTCAGCTATTGCCCTGGTAACAAGCGTGCCTCACCAGGAATCAACTTCGATGTGTAATTATTCAAAAGCTGGTAAAAACACGTTTTTTTCCCTCGTCACACTGTGCTCCATATAGCTGCTAAATCATAATTCGACTCGTTTTTTGATCAGTTATACGATTAGCCGTATGTTTAATTTCCTGCAGTCGAATTAGACAACAATTTCCCCTCTGGCAACGCATATTCATCAATCTTTCTCAAAAATACATTCCACATGAAGCCTGGAGGATGGAAATCACTTCAGAAAATCATTCTCTGCTATTTAAGTACGAATGCAAGTGCTCTACAATGACACGTTTAATTTGATACGACATACTTAATATATGATTATGAACATAATAATTGTCACACACAGTGCAGGTCTCATAAATCTGTAGAGGAAAACTAAAGTTGAAATTGAAATTCACTTGTCATTCTCAGTTCATCTATCGATTGGTCCCACAAAGGCCGTTTGCAGGGCAAAACCAATTCCGGTTTGGAAGTGTTCATTTGTAAATAAAATTTCCAATCATCCGTTTTGCGAATTTTACTTCTGCACTTGGCAACAATGCACAACCGCCAACCAAGTGAGCAGTTTTATTTGCTGAACATATGGCTTCGTAAATTGTGCTTGTCAAACGAATTATCGTGGCCTGATAACTTGTATTTTTTTGGTACTACATGTGATATGTGCTTCGTGTTTGCCAAATATATTCACTAGGCCCATTTGCATGTAGCGCAAATTTTGATTGTTGTGAGAAAGTTGGATTTAAATGAAAAAAAAAGAATAAAAAAAAAGTGTTCAATAAAAAGTATACCAATGTAAAACGAAGTATGGCCTACAATTTTAATTACTGGGATTAAGAACACCCTTCAACTAATTGACGAAGAAAAACGATATGGAATTTAAGAGATATCTGTAACTAAAAGTAATGGCGCCACATTAAATTAAGGACTGGTACAATTCCACTTATCAATTATAGACCTAAAATAGGAGATGTGGAAAATGTTTAGCTTACGTCGGAAAAAAACATCATGAAAAATGTATGATTGAGTTACGATTATTTTGTTTTCCTAGAAAGATTTATATTTTATGACATTTTATATATAGTATTAGCAAGCAACATGTAATGCAGTTCTTACGACCAATTTCACGGAATTTCATTGTGGCGAATTAATAATAATTTCTACGTATAACAAAGCAAATATACATATGCTGATAATTTTAAATTTTACATTACAAAATAAGTGCATTAGCCATAACTATTTTAGATATATTGATTTATTTTTCACGGAAAACTGACTTAAAGTTTTATATTTCGTTCTAATAATTCTACACTATAATTTTAGATTATTAAAACAATTTTGCATATATGTTACTCGTATTTCATAAACGATACGCGGAATAATAGATACATATTTTGAAATTCTGGGCTGTACATTTACTGCTACTATTTCAATAGTTTTCCGGAAATTGCCGGCCTACGTCCTTTAATTTATATATTGTAAAATGATCATATATATCCATAGATCCTGTAACGTAACCAAGCAGTTGATAAATCGATTACACTTCACTGCATTTAAATGTAACTCGTATAAATT